>PVKS010001410.1:0-142921 GCA_004027875.1 Aplodontia rufa | reverse complement strand
GGTTCTCAACCCAGTGGGGAACCTTTGACTTCTATATGAAGCCCAACTAACATCGGAGTAAAGCAGGGGAAAACAACCGACTGGGTGAAATCTGAAGGGGGGAGATCATGGACTGGCATCTGCTTCGACTTGCTTTATCATTATGCATGTGTTCATGATTGTGAGGCAACAATTCCCTCCCAAATGTGAGACTATGTTGAATGAATAAAAAGAAAAAAAAGACAAAAATATCAAATGGAGGCTACATATTGCTAATAGACCACAAAGTTTTGGTAAAAATAGAATAAATAGGACTTTCAAGGCTCAGTTGGATAAAACTTTGGCAAAAAAAAAAACACATTGGGATGAATTCCTCCCTATTGTACTCTTGATAATTAGATCCACTCCTACTAAGAAGACTGGGTTTTCTCCCCATGAGAAAGTGTATGATAGGTCACCTCCTCTTATCAGAGGATTGCAGGGAAAACTTAAAGGAAATTGGAGAGTTAACATTAACAGCTTCAGGCTCTAGGATAAACACCAGGCTCGAGTCCACAGCTGCAGACTGGAAATGCACTCCACACCCACTGCACCCCGTAAGCCGACCCTCTTGGAAAAGGAGATGCTGGACAAGCTTGAGGATCATAACGACAATGGCCCTGCCCTTGATACCCCAGAAACTGACCAGAATAAGCACCACTGAGCTTGAGGAGATATAGCCCAGCTTCTACCACCCCGAGACTGGCTGATTCAAACACATAGGAGTTTAACTGCCCAGCAGGAAAAATGGACTATTTTACCCTCTAGAATAATTCTTATGGTGAAATGCATTGTCATCCTTGGCTGGATATAAAATCTACAGGACTGGTAACAATTACCCCTGAGGACTGGACTCTTGGTAACAAAATTATATTTGTACTTTTGTTTTTATATAGGATGTATATGATTTGCTCTGCAAGAGCTCAGAGATATGTTGGGAACACAGAGATTTATGAACATCATATATATAAGTTTCTTAAGGTTTTTTTCCCCTGAAGTTGTTTATATTGAAGTTGGTTGCAGCTGTTTGTGTTCTTTGCAGATAGCCATTATTTTATAATTTCCTTTTAATATCAATAGGTATTACAACTAAATGTATGCTGTAACCTAGAATATAAATTGCTAGAATTCCTGTTCCACATCATCCAGAAGAGTACAGCCATTATTCATCCTGGATCAATGCTGCAACTTTAAACCTGCTTCCTGAAAACCTCTCCAGTGTTGGAGCCTCTTTTGTGCAATTTCAGCATGACTCCAGTGACCCACCTTCTCTAGTCATGCCTACCAGCCTATAGTTACCACTCAGTCCACTGAAAGTAGGAGGGTCTGATTAGGTTACAGATCTCACAATCCAATCATTTTATCTTTTAATATTCTTGTATTAACACAGGAGCTTTTAGAGAACACCTCATATCCAAACCATAACAGGCTGAAAAGTCTGGCTACTCAGGACATTGAGGTGGGAGGACCACACTTTACAGTCTGAGCACCTTGATGAGACCTTGTCTCAAAATAAAAAGGCTGGGACTGTACCTCAGGGGTAAGAGCACTTGCATAAAATGTGCAAAGCCCTGGGTTCAATCACCAGTATCTACAGGCAGGTGGGTGGGAGGGAGGGAATGAACAGGCTTGAGGAAATGTGTTCAACCCTTCTGGCCCATCAAGTGAGGATACAACTATGAAGTGCTTTGACTTTGATCTTGACAGTCTACCGAATGGGAGAACTTAACTTTTATTAATAGATTACCCAGTCTAAGGTATTTTCCTACAGCAGCACAAAAGGACCCAGTTGTCTGGGAATGCCTCCATTTCTTCTACAATGCATTTTGCATCCCAGGGTTTCCAACGAGAAATGCAATGAGAATCTTATGGGGAAAGTTTATCTCAACCACATAGGTATTAACACCATGCTATACAGTGTCTTAGGAAACAGCATTTTGTTATGGTATTACAGTATGAGAGAGGTGCTACCATCCTTTTGACACCAATTATTCAGTGTTGGAACAAAAAGGAATTGAATACCTTGAGTGAGATATGTGGAGGTCTTTGATTTTTAGACTTAAAATGAAAGTCCATTAAGTTCTGTACAAATTTTATTTACAAACAAATATCAGTCTCCATAACCCACTGAAGTAAAAAACTTCTGGAGTCCTTTTTTATTATTCTGAAAGTGTGAAAGGTTCTGAGGCCCAAAAGGGAGATCGCCACTGCAGAGGCTATGTCCAGGCATAACCAGATTATTTCTGGCCCTGCCCTCACAAGGAACCATTGTGAGGGAATTTCAAACACCAGGTATCAAAAAGAGAGTGGCTGAAGCTGGGTTTTTGTTCTTAAGTACAGGAAGCTCTTGGTGATGACCTGTCACACTTCCAGATATTTAGCACATTTGGTGGTTGGCAGTTGATGGTTGTAGTCTTTGGATATTGGTTTTTTGATTTGGATTTTTTTTTGTTTTGTTTTGGTTTGGTTTTTGATTTTCTTGTTTTGGTTATTTTTTTTTTAAGCTAGCATCCTTAGTTGGAGTTCCTGCTTAGCATGTATAGCCAGATTAGTCAGACTAGTGTAGCATTGCAGGAGTTTGTGATTAGATGGCCTTAATGAACCATTATGAAGTCCTGAGGATCACTGGGCATGGTAGGTTTGGCCAGGTGAAACTAGCCTGCCATCGTCTCACTGAGGCAGAGATAATGGTGAAAGTTCTGCCAAAGGAAGGGCAGAACTTCCCAGTCCTCTCTGAACCAGATATGATGATGAACCTGAACCACCCAAATGTGATCCAGCTCCTTCAGGCTATTGAGACTCTCAATATCTACCTTGTGACGGAGCATGCAGTTAGGAGACAGCTATTTCACCACATCCACGCTGGTGGCATGTAGCAGGAGGAGGCTCAGAGACTGTTCAGGCAGATTGTACGTGCCGAGGGCTACTGCCACAAGGAGGGCTGAGTGCTCCGAGACCTGAAGGTGGAGAACATCATGATGGATGCCAGAGGCAACATCACATTTATCAACTTCGACCTAAGTGCCAGGTTCATAGCTGGGCTGAAATTGAGCAGGTTCTGGGGCACTCTCACATACTTTGCCCCCAAAATCATCCTGTGGCAAGAGTACGAGGGTCCCCCAGTGGACGTCTGGAGCCTGGGTTTCATACTGTATATAATGTTGACAGGGAGACACACTCTTAAGAGGATTAACTCTAGGCAGCTGCTGAAACAGATTGTGCATGGAAGTTACCATATTCCCCACCCATGTTCCTGCCCAAGCAGGAAGCCTTATCCATACAATACTGATCATGAACTCCAAGCGGCAGCCCACAGTAGAGCAAATTCTTCAGCACCCATGGCTGAGGCAGAATGAGGAGTATTTACTGGTCATTCTGGTGAGTCTCTGCCCAAACACTCAGCCCCCACAATAATGACAATCCTGTTTGACACTGTTTGTGATCCATACAATACCTAGGTGTCTATAGTCAATAGAAAGTTCAAAGACGCAATGGCGACATACCTGATACTCCAGCACCAGATAAGCCACGGGGAAGGCTACATGTTCCAGGTGAGGCCTATGTGTCCAAGGGTTGGGTCTTACCCATACCTCATGGATCCTTCCAATTTCTCTGTCCTCCCAAAGAGGAGTGCCAGTAAGCCTGCCCTTCACCCCTTCCCCTTGCCCTCTAAGAGAGGCATCAGCTACCAGAGGAGGCCAAGCAGTCAGGGCAGAAGAGCATCAGAAGGGCCAACTTGCCTGCCATTAGTCTCAGCTTCCTGTATGCATAGACCCCCACTCCTGCCATAGCCTGCCAGTATCACCCTGTGTCCACATGCCCAACACTTGGAGGATCCTCAGTAGGTGGGTCTCAGCAGCAGACAGTAACAATTCCTTCCAAGATAACCTCCACAGGGCAACCCCATGAAAACAACAGGGTTGGAAGAGAGTGACTAGGAGGATCAACCACTTGTTTTCAACAACTCGCTATGCTGTTGCATGCCGTGTGTCAGCAAAAACATGGCTGCCACAAAAAGTTAGAAACATAGATTCAGAAACAGAGTGGCTCCAGTGGAATGGAAAGTTGAGACAGCTAAACCAATGGACAGCCAGAGGACCCTGTGCTCTCTGGATCCTGCCATCACAGTGTGGGCATCAGTCATGTGAACTCAAACAACTGCAGGAGCAAGGTGTGCAACCTGGCTCAGGCTTCTCCACATGGGTTCCAGTCAGGAGTGCCTCTGGATCCACCTGGACATCAGGAGTCTCCTCTGTCCCCATCTGAAAGAGACATGAGAGACTGTTTTCCCTGGGACACTTTCCTCTGCCCTGCTCTTTTCTGTCCTTTCCCTCATGCCTCTGGGATGGCAGAGACATTTCTTAATAAATTTATTTCTCATGAATTGTACAATAAAATTAATGTTCCAAAAGTTTTTTCTAAAGGCCAATAAACAAAATAGAGAAAGGCATCAGGGCAAAGGTAGGGAGGTGGGAGGTATCAGGGTAGGGGCAGGAGCTCACCAGCCATTACTCCAAGGCCTAGACCACTGTGCCTCCCTCTCCTTTTCAGTGTAGATGCTCACTTTGATTTAATCAAATAGGAGATAATTGGAAATAATGTATATCACTTTTTTAAGTGGGTAGGGAGAGAGAGAGAAAGACAGAATCAATTTTATTTATTTATTTTTTCAGCTGGTTTTTGTTTTTCCAACACTTAGTTCTATATGTGGTGCTGGGATTTGAATTGGTGTCCTCACACATGCCAGGCAAATGCTGCAACCACTGAGCAACCACTCCGGCCCCTGCATATCACTTTTGCAACATCAAAAAGTAAAAAATTCTTCAGTTGTATCAGAAATCAATTTCAGGAAGAGCTTAAAGATAATTTAGCTTCATCACTCTTCAGACACTAAAGTCAAGAGTCCTGATCCCTACCCTGGTCAACTGCACTAACATTTAGGAACAGTTCCAACCAAGAACCCAAAGATCCTGTGTCCACCCAGATATCTTTCTTTACCCTGACTTATTCATTTATAGATTTATTCATGAAATACTTTTGAGGGCCTACTTTATGCTAAGCACTAGATAGGAACATGTGTTGCTATTAATAATTATAGTCAAAATCATAAAATAATGCAAATGTCCATTTGATGAATGGATAAACAATAATATTCAATGATAAAAAGGAATAATATCATACAATTAAATACATTGATCTCAAAATTGTATGCAATGTGAAAGAAGCCAGGTATAAAAAGCCATAATAGTATATGATTATTACGTTGATATCGAATATCCATAAAGGACAAATCTATACAGGCATGAAGTAGATTTTTGGTTTTCTAGGACTGGGAAGTAGGAAACAGATCAACTGAGAATGGACAAAAGGTTAAAACTTCTTGTAATAACGGTTGTGCAACCACAAATTTATTGAGTCTTTGTTTACTTACTTTACTATTGGTAGACTTTATGTTGTAACTTTTACCTCAAAAAAACAGTAGATTTGCTGGGGAGACTGAGGCAGAAGGATCACAAGTTCAAAGCCAGCCTCAGCAAATTAGTGAGGCCCTAAGCAATTCAGCAAGACCCTGTCTCAAAAAAAAAAAAAAAAAAAAAAGGGCGGGGGGATGCTGGGGATGTGGCTCAGTGGTTAAAAAGCCCATGAGTTCATTCCCTGGTACAAAAAAAATAAAAGTAGGTTTTAACAAAATTGATAAATTCCCCCTTACCTAGCCTAAGAGGGAAGAAAATACTCAAAACCAGAGATGAAAAAGGAAGCATTATGTGCAACTCAGTTTTTGTCACTGTGACCAAAATACTCAAGAACAACTTAAAGGAGAAGTTTATTTTGGCTCAAAGTTTTAGAGGTTTTGTCAGTGATGGATGACTCCACAGAACTAAGTCCAAGTGAGGCAGAACAGCTTAGCAGAAGGGGATGGCAGAGGAAAGCTTCTCAGCTCGTGACAGCCAGGAGAGCAAGATCAAGGAGCCAAAGGCAAATACGAACCCAAAAGGCACTCCCCCACTTACCTTCTTCCCCCAACCACATCCTACCGTCTGCAGTCACCACCCAGTACCGCAGTCCGTTTCAAATTATTAATCTAGCAAATTAATCCACTAATTAGGTTAAAGCTCTCATAATCTAATCATTTCACATCTGAGCATTGTTACACTAACGTGAGCTCCTTATCTAAACCATGACACATTACAACTGATGATAGATTAAGTAGTATTGTAATGAAATAATCCTTCTAATAAATGATTATTAGAAGTACAAAGGATTATTATAGATCATTATAAACAATTCTATGACAAGAAATTTAAAAACCTAGAAATAAGGACCAGGGTATTATAAATTCCATACACCTGCACCTCAATGTGACTTGCTATTTCTTACAAAATCACTATTGGTTTTTATAATTATTTTATCAATAATAGTGTCACAAGTTCAAACTACAAAAAATTTGATTTCTGTCCAGTTCAAAACATGGAGTCACATCATTGACAAAGGAGTGTACTTTTGACATGTTAGCTGATATTTTCACTTATTTAAGGACAAAAAAAGTTTGTATTTTGATGATATAAACAACTTCTTTGCTGAAATAGATAATAGTTTTCAAATACTGAAAGAATAGATTCTGTATTAGACTTCTGTCACTGTGACAAAATACATGAGCTAAACAACTGAAAGGAAGAAAGGTTTATTTTTACTTCAAAGTTTGAGTCCATTGTCAGTTAACAATCTTGCTTTGGGCTTGTGGCAGCACATGCATCATAATGGGAACATGTCGCTACTCACCCAAGAGCAACAAGGAGATAGAGACAGACAGGAAAGAGCAGGGATCCCAGTATCTCCCACAATGACCTAACTTCCTTCCCTAAGCCCCAGCTACTAAAGTTTCTACCACCTCCTAATAGCACCAAGCTGAGGAGGAAGCTTTCAACACATCTGAGGTGGGGCATATTCCAGACCCTAACTATAGTAGTTTTCCCAATATGAAGGGGCTATTCACAATGTGACAGCCTCAGACATCACATATTTTAAGGTTAATCTTCATCAACATTTTTGCTCTCTGTTTTTTCACTCTAACACTGTCTTAAGTCTAGAGATAATCAGCAATAGTTTGAAGCTTGTTTTGCACCATTTAAAACTTTCCATGGAGTAAATATTCCCATCATGGCTAAGTTCAAGGGATCAACGTGACAGCACTGAAAGCAAAGATGCAACAAGAAATGTAGGATTAAATAGATAAAATAAACAAGGTTAAGAGCATTGATCATGGTAAAATGATTAAAACGCGGTATTGAATTTTTACCTTTGTTTTCAAACAATTTAAGTTTTTGTGATTTGATTTTTAGTGATGATGGTATTTAACTTTCTGGCTCATTATATTTCTGGAATTTTAATCACCCTCCCTCATCAACTAACTCCAGCAGGCCACTGACCGCCCTGTTGTGCCAATGAGAAAACGGAACTTGGAAAAGGTTGTTACTAACTTGCTGTGGTCACACAGGACAGTCATCAAGGTGTCTAATTCCACACCTCTCCCTTAATACTGTGCCCCTCTCCTTAAACTGTTACCGATGATTTACCCACAGATACCCACACCTGCTGGTGTGAATGGATTTATCATTTATTGTTGTGTAGTCATTGCCTTCTTTTCCAGGTAAAATGAGAAACCTGACTAGACAAAGAGAAAAGAATAAATAGAAAAAGAACATCTATCTACTTACTGCTTTGTTCAGAATATAGCTGGGTCTGTTCCCTCCTGTGATTCGGCCAAGAAAAAGAGACCAACAACTGCCCAGCAACTGGAGGAAATAATTTTTTTTCTTTTAACGTTTGTCATTTGATGTTTCTTTCCACACATTTCACCGTACTTAAAGAAAATGTTAAGCCTTACCTTAAAGTACACAATGAAGGGCAAGCATTAAAAATAATTTTCTAGGAGAGAAAAACTATCAAAAGCCAACCCAGTACCCCAGTGTCCCCTAACACACAGGGTGGCTGCATGCCGGACCACCCTTCTCCAAAGCCTCCTTTCAGGCCGATTCTGCCTCGGTCCACCGTGAACCAGGGGCGCCTGCTTGTGAGCGCTTCACACCTGCCATATAGGCAGTAGAGGACAAAAATCTCATTATAAACGGCGTCCTAACGGCACAAACCCTAAAACCAATCAGGGCCGATCTTCATTTACACTGCGGAACTCCTGCAGAGAAGCACTTTGAAACGTTCTCAACGGTGCAGCATCCTCGCGCCAGGCTCGGCCCGGCTTCAACGGCTGCACCGCCGCCGCTCGCCCGGCTCAGCGTCTCCGGCTCCAGACCGCGGCCCCGCCGCACATGCGCAGTCCGCCGGGTCGGGAGGCCGCTCGCCCCGCCCTCGGGGACGCCGCGTTCGCAGAGCGGCGGCGTCGGGTCGCTCGCGCGCGGACTACTTCGCAGGCGCAGTCGCGCACCTGGCCGCTCTACCTCTGGTGCGCCCGGGGTCTTTGGTTTGCCAAGTGCCGTTGGGCCCGGCAGGTGCTCAAAGCCTGGGGTCCTGGACCCCCACCGAGACTCAGCAGCACGGAGGTGCAGAGTGTCGCCGAGGGCGCGGGGCCGGGCTCCGGGGGCGGCGTGCCCTGTCCGGGCGCCCCGATCCCTGCTGCAGGCCCCGTCGCAGCCCCGGCGTCTCAGTTCACCCTGCTGGTGATGCACCCCTGTGCAGGGCCGGATGAGGCCTCCGCGGAGGCCGTCCTGAGGCCGGCGCCGCTCCCGGCCGGCAGCGTTGGGGTGGGGCCGCCGGTGGGGTACCCGTGCGAAGTGGCGGGGGATGCCGAGGAGGACGCAGGGGAGGATGAAGCAGACCTGTTGGACACTTCGGACCCCCCTGGGGGAGGCGAGAGCACTGCCAGTTTGGAGGATCTGGAGGACGAAGAGACACACTCCGGGGGCGAGGGCTGCAGCGGGGGAGCTCGGCGACGGGGCAGCGGCGGGGGCAACCTGAGCAAGACCTGCACCTACGAGGGCTGCAGCGAGACCACGAGCCAGGTGGCCAAACAGCGGAAGCCGTGGATGTGCAAGAAACACCGCAACAAGATGTACAAGGACAAGTACAAAAAGAAGAAGAGCGACCAGGCCCTGAATTGTGGCGGGGCAGCCTCCGCTGGCAGCGCGGGAAATGTCAAACTGGAGGTATCGCACCTTGCTGGGGCCCTGGGGAGTGGGAGGTGGAAGAAGAAACCCCACTCTTGCCGCAAACCCCATTTCCAAGGCCTGACCACCTACTCCCAAAAGATCCCGGTAGTCTGGCTGGGTTAGTGGGTGAGAGTTGGGGCGCGGCCTCCCTCAGTTAAAAGTTTACAGCACCATAGGCAAAGCCTTAACAGTTTTGTTGCACCCTTGTGATAAGTGAATAAATATCAGTGAAAATGATGTAGCACACCAACAGAGCTGATTTGAAAGATCTCTAATATGGGCTGGAAGGACAGATAATAAATGAATGACGAGACTCATTGTTGAAGGAGCAAGCAGAGACTTTGAACCTAAATGAAAGCGGTACTTTGGAGAAGGTAATCTCTTCCTGTTTTCAATACTCTGTATTTATCAGAATCTTGTTCTCATTGTCCCTATTCTAGAACTCTGTTGGCAGTACCTACCCCTGAATTTAAGTACACTATTCTTAGAACTCCATGTTTTGTACCCTGTTCTTACCCTACACTTACTACCTTGTTGTTTACCATCCCTATTTTAGGACCCTATTCTCACTACTACTTTTCTTAACACACCTAAGGGAAAAAAGATTAATTGATAATGGGGTGTTAGTCTCAAAAAACTTTTGGATTGCTTTGAAATACGTTGAAGGTTAAAACCAGTGCTCTGGAGGTGGAATTCTGACTCCAGATCACCATGCCATCATTTGCTGGTGGTGTGGCTTTGAACAGATTTTTTAGCCTGTTTCAACTTTCAGCATTAAATAGTGCTGTGCAGTGTTGCTGTGAATATGAGATATTTCATGTTGAGTATCCAGCAGATAGTAAAAGTCAATAAACCCTAGCCATTGTCATGGTCATTATTAGCACTATACTTTGAGATTACTACAGATAAACAGATATTTCATCTTTTGTGTTTTCTTCCTTTTAATAAAAACTATAATCTCTCAATGCAGAAAAAAATGGAATTTTTCTAAAAGTGATCCAGAGATTAATGTTCAAAGTGAAAACTGCCCTAGGATGTATTCAGAAAGTCTTTAAGTGTCTTAATTTTATCTGAACTTGAACAGCTTAATCATTACTCAAATTTTAGACATTACAGTTGTTTACAAATATAATATCCTAAATATCTTTCAATCTTCAGTCACCTACACAGTTCATGCACACTGGTTAAGGTACTGAGTGACTGCTCTTTCTTGTTTATTCTGTTCAGGTCTAATCTGATTGGGTTTGGACCATAATCCCAAATGTTTAGATCCTGAAAGATCAAAATCCCTAAAGTCTAATATCCTGAAAGATCAAAATCTCAAAAATATAATTCTAGAAAAAATAATTTTTAAAAATTCTTTATAAAACATTCATTTACATTTTTCAAAGGTTTGTTTGATAAAGATGTAAAAACAACTGTGATCCAAACTGTTGAGCTCCCAAGAGATCAAAATCAATGAAGTCCAAGTTCTCTAATGTCTAAAATCTCAAAAATAACAATTCTGAAAAGTTAAAATCCCAAATGTTGAAATCCTGAAAACCCTAATTCAAAAGAGAAGCACCGGGGATGGAGCGGTGGCTCAGCATGCTTGGCATGCGCAAGGACACAGGTTCAAACCCCAGCACCACATAAACAACTAAATGTTGGAGCAGTAAAGGCCACATGAAAAAAAATAGTGAAACAAAAGAAAAAAAACAACAACATAATCTAAAAAAAAAGAGAGAGAAGCACCACACGGAAAATGGATATGAACACAAAAGTCACTGTACAAATTACAATAGGACATTAATTATGTATTTTTGCAAACATAAAAGCAGGTATATTAACAGTTGTACAAGTATAATGGTTATGGGTGAACCATATTCATGAAAGAAATAGGTAAAAAAGCAAAATATATAAACCCAGGTCAACTATGGTTGGTAATTGCACTCACCTAGTTGTTTGAAATACTGTGAAAGACAGCCCAGAAGTTTAGATTGGATCAATGAGAAAAGAAGATGGGTGGAGGTAGAAGACTTGCCTAGCATGTACAAGGCCTTGCAAAACACACGCGCGCGCGCACACACACGTTTCAGCACTGCATATGCAGTCAAATCTCAAGAAATTTGGGATTATGGTATTTGAGATTGTGTCTTTTGGAATTGTGCTCAGCATTTCTTAGAGGTAAAAGGACTCCTTTGACAATCTGATAATACTTAATGAAGACTGTTCCCAGAAAGAAAACATAAATACAGGTATTTCAGGTTGTGTGCAAATTCATAAAGTTCAGGATGCCTGTTGCTCTTAGATTAAAACCCACCTCAGTCCATATTCTTGTAAATATATTTTACCACATCTTGGATTAAAAGATTTATGCAAACAAACATCTTAGTATGGAATAAAAGTTAGCAAAAGGGAATCAGGTTTGTCCCTTTCACATTCCACAGGTACCCATTAACTTACCTGAGGCTACTTTTTTGTTTTTTGTTTTTAATGACAAACATTTATATATTGGGGAAAATGTATAAAAGACAAATAGATAGTAAAGGAAATATAACTCAGTTATAAGACAGAAAGAATGGCTGTTTCTTCTGTGCCAGGCACTGTGCAAGGCTATAAATGGAGTCTCTGAACCCTTCATCAATGAGGTGGGTTCAGTGTTTTACATAGGTGGAAACTGAGACACACAAAGGGTAGTAACTTGACCTAAGTCACACAGCCAACAAGTGCCCAAACACAGGCAGTCTGATTCTAGAGCTTCACTTTTACTCCCATACTACACTGCTTCCCCAGAATTCTGATGGATGAAAGGAAAGAGAAGCACATTTTAGTAAAGGTAGGATTTTGGAAACTCTACCTTTAGGAAAGATAATAAGTGGATCATTCCAGCTGAAGTGGAGTATTTTTGTGAAAAATCCATGAAAAATAGATTAAAGCCAATTTTTGTATAGTATTGAACGCCAAGCTATAGGGTTTGGATTCAGTATTTAAATGAAGATTTCTAAGGCATCCTACCCTAATGGGGGTGGATATTTGCTATGGTGTGAGTAGCAAGATTAAAAGTTAAGGTATTTAAAATCAGTATTTCATACGTAAAATAAAGTTAAATAAAGAACAAGTATGTATAGTACCTAGTACATATATCTAAGAATTGCTATAGAAGAAACAAGGAGTAAAAGAATTATGAATTGTATGGATTTGGGATCATTATCCTTAAATATCTGAAAGGCTACCATTTGGAAGAAGCAGTTGATTTATTTTGCATAGGTCTAAAGTAACTAGGACTTGTTGGTTTATGAACTGTGCACCTGAGGGGAAAGGATGACACAGACACAGAGTATGGATTCAGTAAGAGGGAGTTGGGCTGGAGGAGTGGCTCAGCAGTGGAGCACTTGCCTGGCATGTGCCAGGATCCAGGTTCGAACCCCAGCACCACATACATAACTATGTGTTAGGGGAAAAGAAACGAAAGTTGATTCTCTCTAAAAAAGAAAAAAAAAGAGTCAGGGGGCCACATGAAAAGTGAGGCCAAGTCTTTTTTTAATTTTTTTTAACGCATAGGGCAGAGAGAGAAGTTGAGATTTTTTTTAAAGAGTGAAGGACAATGTGAGAGAGAGGTAGAAAGAATCAATTTTATTTAGTTTTTCGTGTGGTCCCTGTTGCTTGGACATTTAGTTATGTAAGTGGTTGCTGGAGTTCAAACCCAGGCACTTGCACATGCAAGGCAAGTGCTGTAACCCTTGAGCCACTGCCCTAGCCCCCTTCACTTGCTTTTGAGGGTAACTAATGAGAAGATTATGAGCTGTTGAAGATAAAGAGGGATATGAGCCAGTCTCAAAAAGTTAAAGGTAGAATGTTCTCTCTAATATGTGGAAGCTAACGCAAAATAAGGAAAAGATCAGAGGAATAGAAAAAAAGGGAAGGAAATGGAGGAAGGAGGAATGAGAAAGGGAAAGTTCATGGAATGAACATACCGTAGTGAATCTCATCAGCATGTACATCAAATCCCTAACTGAATTTATTAAAAAAAAAACTATTACAAATAATAGATCAGTAGAGGAAAGAGAATGGGGGAAGGGGAATTACTGGGGACAGAACTGAAATAAGTTACATTCCATACTTTTTTAATTACATCCTTGTTTATTGTCATGTATATCTAGAAAGAATAGAGTGGGAGGAAGAGAGGGGAAGGGACAATATTGGGGACTGAATTAGAACTAGTTATGCTACTTGCTTTTATAATTATGTCATAGTATATTCTAATGTCATGTATATCTAAAAAAGAACCAATAAAAAAATTGATAAGGTGGGACATCTTGTGAATTCTGAGCTAAGGTAGTGTGATCTTGAAGGAATGTCTGTGTAACAGGGTACTCAGAGAGGTCATTTGGCCCCCAGGCAAGAACATCTGCCTCAACAGGACTCTAGTCAGAGTCTGGTCAGGATGTTCCCTAACTCTTGGACTTTGCCAAAGCACATGTTGACCAGCTGCTGCTGGTGTACATGTCCTCCACAAGACTCAGGTGAAAATCACAAAGGTGGTAATATTTAAGCTCAATCTCTGTAAAAGCCACGTAAATGTTAGAGCTATTCAAAACTAAATAGAGTGCCCTTAGGACAAAAAGTTTTGTAATTTTGTCGTAGAAGTTTGAGATAGAGGGTTCAAGGTTATTTCCACTACAAGTTGCTGTGCTTTTGTAGTACTGACAATCTAAATCTACTTAGTACCTTGGGACTAGGGGAATGGAGAGTGCATTGCAATCCTTTTATTGTGTTTGTACATAAAATGAAAAAGTACCATGTATAAAGTTAACTTTATGGAGAGAGAGAGGGAGGAAGAAATTATTTTTGTTTTCTCTGAATATTAGAATCTTATTTTAGGGGCTGGAGTGGTAGCTTAGCAGTTACCGTGCTTACCTGGCATGCGCAAGAACCAGGTTCAAACCCCAGCACCACATATACAATTAAGTGTGGGAGCAATGAAAAACTAAAAAAAAGAATCTTCTTTTAATAGTTGTTTAGGGATGAGGGAGGGACCATTTTTGTAGCATCAGGTTGCTAAACTTCTTATAACGAAAGAGGAAAAAGGGATATTTTATATGCAACTCAGGCCAGTAGAGGGAAGACCAAGAGGAGCAACTGTTTAGATAATATCCTAAATAAAGAGCCATAAGATTACATTCATATAAGACAGGGCTTCATGGTAAAACCTTTTATAATCTTTATTTATTTAGTAAGAAGTTCAGATGTGGTTAGTATTGCATCCTGGTTTTATGAAAGTCAAAGTGCTTCATTTAACTGGAACAATATTTTGTTATGCCAGGAAAATTGTTAAATATTTAAGATTCTATATGGTAACTAAGGATACATATTCAATAGTAAGTCCTGATGATTTTATTTGGATTTTTATGTCTAAGGGAAATGTTATCATTATAGGACTTACCTGTTTTATTTATACCAGTGGCAGGAGACTATGCCAGTGCTGTCTAATATTTTCAAACCAGTTTATCTTTTTGTTTTTGTCTAGTGACTCCTAAAGTCTGAAAGTTTTTGTTATCATTGCTTGTTTAAGCAATGTTTTTATTGCCTTCTCCTTGTTTGGGTTATGAATTGGGCTAAAAACATCAGAGTCTCATTATCAATATGTAAATTGCCCCTGAGTTCATATATTTTATTCAGAGGCAGGCAGCCTGTATTTTGTCCCAGAGAGCTCCACTAGGAGAATATTCAATTCTACTTGGCATTTTTTGTGATACTGAAGATAGCTCTCAACTATTAACTCTCCCACCTTTGCCCCTTCAAGATGCAGAAAAAAACAGGTTGAAATCCTGGAGGGGGAAGGACTGAGGAGATATAAAGTAAACTGCCATAGCACCTCTCCTATGACTCAACGGGAAGCTTTTGAGAAGTTTCACAGGAACTGGGCAAAGGGAAGAGAAGCAAAGACCAGTTCATTAGATCTCTTAAAAGCCTGTCATCATGGATTATTATGATTTTAACTGTTAATCTCATTTTTATGTTTTGTCCCAGGAAAGTCCAGATAATATACTCTCTATTGTCAAACAAAGAACAGGATCTTTTGGGGATCGTCCTGCAAGACCTACTCTTTTAGAACAAGTGTTAAATCAGAAAAGACTGGTAAGAATCAGCTTGTACAGTAATTATAAATCTATTAACAAAAGTTGTTATAAGTAGAACTGTTTTAGTCTTTGAGATATTAAAACTTGATAACTAGCCTCTTGCCAGTACACAATGGAATCTTATATATGCTGTCAGGACTGGAAGAGCAGGAACACTTCAAATCCTGCTTCTTTACTGACTAAACTTTGAATATATGAGAAAGGATTCTAAAACAGACATTCCTTATTTTCTGAAGCTTATGAACTAAATCTTTAATGCTGAAGTGTAATTAAACCAATATTTAATAAGGGTCTCCAATTTGATTGAAGGTATCAGAAGCAAGTCACTAAAGGAGAGATTGAAAAGTAATTATTGGAATAATTAGTATTTCGAGGATACTAAATAATCACATAAATAAACACATAAATAAACACAATCACTGTACACCAAATTCTGGATAGTCTTAAAATTAAAAAAAATAGAATTGGGATTTTATGTCAAAATCTGGAATAAGCCAGGTACAGTGGTGCACACCTATTATCCCAGGGTAATGAGGCTGAGACAAGAGAATCCCAAGTTCAAAGCCAGCCTCAGCAACTTAGCAAGGCCCTCAGAAACTAAGTAAGACCCTGTCTGAAAAGAAAAAGTAAAAAGGGTCTGGGGATGTAGCTTGGTGGTTACTCCTGGTATCCAAAGCGGGGGGTAAAGTCTGGAATGAGATTTTTCTAGCTTATAAGACAAAATCACAAAGGAAAGATTATAAATTTAACTACATAAATATGAATGTTGTAGTCAAAAATAAAAATGCAAAGTAACGGGAAAAACATCACAAATGTAAAGTCCGTGGTTAATATGGTTGAGATTTTTTTTTTTTATGGCATTATTTCTGTGTTACCCTGGCTAGTCTCAAACTCCTAAACTCAGGCTTAAGCAGTCCTCCCGTCCCAGCCTCTTAAGTAGCTGGAATTATAGGCATGTCCCACCATGCCTGACAAAACATTTGCTTAATTGAGTGAGGAAAAAACTTTCACCTCAGACAGTACACTGCAAAAATTAAAAAATAGAAATATTACCATTAAATGGTATAAAAAGGTAGTCAATGTCAATAAAGTGACACAGTAAACAATAACAAATTATTTAATGATTGCCCACAATGATATGTGGTTCCATGAAATGGGCACTGGAATTTTTTGTTCCTATGTTGGTACAGCAGTTTTACAAAGTAGTCAAGCAGCATGTATCAGGAGTCTTTAAAATGTTCATCTCTTGACTCATAAATCAAAACTAACATGAAGACATTTGTAGAAAATAAATTCTAAAGTTAAGCATAAGGAGATTGCCAGAAATGTACTTATCATAAAGTAGTAAAATAGTAGTTGAAGCAACTTAAATGTCTATAAGCTGGGTCTGGAGCAATGGTTCAGTGGTTACAGTGCTTGCCTGGTATGCATGAAGACACTGGTTCGAACCCTAGTATCATGTACACAACAAAGTGTTGGAACAATGAAAGCCACATGAGAAACTAAATAAAATTGGTTTTCTCTTTCTCTCTCTCACTGTCCCTCTCTTTAAAAAAAAGAAGAGGAAGAAGAAGACGAAAAAAAAAAAGAAGTCCAGAAGTCTTATAACAATTCAGCAGATGATTATACATTTACTTAATAAGATATTGGGCAATTTTTACAAATAATTTTAAACAAAACTATTCAGTGGAAGAGTACTACAAAGTAATACATAACATATATTTTGATAATATTTAATAATAATATTCCCACTTTTTTGGGCTAGAGTGCTGCTCAGCAATTGGAATGCTTGCCTGGCATGTGCAAGGACCCAAGTTCAAATGTCAGCACATACACAACTAAGTATCAGAGAAACAAAAACCTCACTCTCCCCTCTCTCTTTAAAAAAAAATGTGTATATATGTATAAAAATAATAAAATTTCCTTTTTTTGGGTTTCTTTTAACTTATTGGGGCAGAATTTCATCGAATTTTATTATTAGTTAGCAGCTCAATTGCAGTGCATCAGGTAGAAGAGTGATTTTGATTCAGGAGCATCTTATTTTGTAAGCAATATTGTGTATAGGAATACATCACAGTAATTCCGTAGCATGAAACAATCTGATCAGTTATGAATTACACTCTTAATAAGTTTTTCCTTTTTTCTCTTTAAGTCATTACTAAGAAGTCCAGAAGTAGTACAGTTTTTACAGAAACAGCAGCAACTATTAAATCAGCAAGTTTTGGAGCAAAGACAACAGCAGTTTCCAGGAGCATCAGTGTGACGGAACTTATCAGGAACTTCTTCATGTTTTTATTTTACTGTAATAGATGAACATATTTTTATACTAAAGATATTTGGGGTAAGATATGCCAGTAGAATATAAACATTTTCCTGTAAATGTATATGTGCATTTGGGGATAAATAAGTATTGCACTAATATTTGCATCTAATCCTTTCAGATGACCCTGAGTCTGAAAATACCAGTTTCTCTTCACAGAATAGTGTTAAATCAATAATTTTTAAAAATATGTTCATCTTCAGTCATTGTTGCTGAAGATGATGAAGCACTTACTTTCAGTAGAAGTCATGAAGTTAATAGATAATAATCTTGAAATATCTAACAGTGGTTCTCATCAAAAGGTAGTTGGAAATACATGAGTTTTTTTTGTTGGGTGTCATAGTGGACTTGAAAACTGCTGATTTTTAGTGAGTAGGCCAAGAATGCTAAATATTTTGCAGTGTCAGGGTAGTCACACATAACTAAAACTTATCTCACCAGCATTGCTAATGATGTTTCTTTTAAGAAACACTTAAGATAGCTACTTGTAATAAGATGTAGTTGGAGCACCTAGAATTGGGTTCTTGTAATAATCTTTCTTTGCAGTTAAAACTGGAACTGACAGAGAGGTAAGCATATTTTATACTTATAAGTGATCATTGGTCATTGTGTAGTTACATGACATGCTGGTAGGCCAGGCACCATGGTGCACACCTGTGATCCCAGCTACTCAGGACTGAGACAGGAGGATCATGAGTTCAAAGTCAGCCTTAGCAACTTGGCAAGACCCTGAGTAACTTAGTGAGACCCTATTTCAAGATAAAATATAAAAAGGGCGGAGGATGTGGCTCAGTGGTTATGTGCCCCAGGTTCAATCCCTGGTACCAAAAAAAAAAAAGAGAGAGAGAGAGACATGCTAGTAAAATCTACAAGGGGCAATCAAGTATGCTAGAATGAATGCATCTCCTGAAGATGGCTTCTCACTTTTCTTTTACCTATTAGTGTTGCTTTTCTTTTAGGTATACCATCTTATTCTATGCATAGCATAGATGTATTTCAACCCAATGCCAGTACAAAAAAATTTTAAGAGTTTTCATTTAAGAGAATGAAAAAGATTCTCTTCAAAAAGAAGATCTTAAAAATAATAACACTTCAACATTTCATCAATGCTTTTCAACTATTAACTATTTTAAGACTTATTCCTAAGTACTGTTAAAGAATGATGGGTAATCTGAATACATTTTTTTTTGTATTTTCTCCTAGGAAAACTTTGAAAAGGCAAACCTACCAATAAAAATAACAAAACAAATATCAAGAGATATTAGAATAATAAATGTGTCTCAAGATGACCTTGCAAAAATTGGTTAGTTTCTTGTTTTTTAACTCTGAAATATATATCATGTTAAAGTTAGTCATAGCTGTTCTAAGAAGTACTTATGGAGAGAAAGAATGTTTTTCTGTATTTTTATGTATATTTTCTACTTACATATCTACAAAAATATATTTTCCAAAATGATTTCATTAAAGTTTAGTTGTTGACCCTTTCAGTTGTTTGTCTATTCTATTTCCTTTAGTCAAAATTTGCACTGGATACAGAGGAATGTATTCGTTATTGTACTTACACTGTTGGGAGCTATTGAATCCCTAGAGCTTAAGTTACATTTTTATGGTGAAAAAATAAATCAGCATATGCTTCTTCAGATGGAATAAAAGAAATAGAAGAGGGGGGAAAGTGATAGGCCAGTGAGAGCTGAATGAACAGGCATGAAATTTAGATAGTTATGAGAGCTTTGAGATGATTAATAGTTGTTAAACCTTAAAGTAGGTCACTGAGAGGCTCAGAATCTTTACCCCAGCATATTCTTTTGGAACAAAGTTGCTGCCCCTTCACAATTTTGGCTGGGAATAGGACAGTTTTCAATACAATTTAGTTATTGCCTACCATGTTGAAAAAAAATTCCTTTTAAAAATCACAGCAATAAAATTTTTACTTATTTGGGGTAAATTTATTGCCATCTGTCACCAATTTTTTGTCCTTTTGTGTACTTATGACATTGGCTTCGACTTTGCAGCTCATGCCACCAGTAAATATATAGGACTAAACTGACTTGCTTTAACCAGGATAATAGAGTGAACCAGCCATAAGTAGACTTGACTTGTGAAGGTTTTAAACACTTCCTCCTTTTTTTTTTTCTTTTTTTGGCTCCAACCCAACAATTATAGTAGTAAGCCCAGCCTGACCTGCAGGACAATGAGAGACATATGGTCCAGTCACCTATTGTACAAGCTGAGAGCCTACAAAGAGGTAGACATAAGTTTGTGAGGCTTTACTAGATAAGCCGTCCCCCTCCAGCCTGCCAGCTGACTGTAAATAAATTTGATGCAACCAAGACCAGCTACACCTGGCCCAGATTTGCAGAATGACCCTGTTGACTATAGATTTGTAAGCAATAATAAATGTTTATCATTGTAAGCCACATAGGGTGGTTTGTTTTATAGCATTCATATTACAGTAGATAATCTATATACCTTATTGTTACAGTTATTACTGTATAACAAATCGCTCAAAAAGTTGGTGGCTTAAAACAGTAACATTATTTCTCACAGATCTGAATATAACTACTATGATTTTAAGTAGTGTGCCATGCTTTTGAGATAGGTATGCCGGATGTAGAGTTCCCCTGCATTGCTCTTACGCAGTATATGAACCATTAAGAATTGGATCTTATTTTTCTACCTCCTTCAATCTGTGCAGGCCCCATGAAGACTCTTAGCAGAATGTGGCAAGAGTAATAATGCTGTGCCAGCTTGATATGAGATTAAAAGAAATCTATAAGTATAAATGTGATATATTTGTAGTAACAAAAACATAAAGGACTTCCCAAGTTCCATTTTCCAGAGAAGTTGGGAGAGAAATCACCTATTAATATGGGCTTATAGAAAGTAATAAGGGGCTTTATAGAAAAAATGTTGATTGGCTATGTTAAAGCCAAGGAGAAAAATGCCAGCAGCTAGTAGCCTGCCCACAATCCCATGATACCTAAACCCCTTCTTTCACAGTAGTAGAACTTTTGGTTATAAATGGAGCCATACAACATAATTCTAAAGAATCTAGACACAAATAATGTGTTCATGATTCTACTTATATAAAGCAAAAATACAGGTAAAACAGTGCTCCAAGATCACAGAAAAGTGGCTCCCGTGGGAGGAAGGCAAGGGAAGAAGGGAACAGGAGTTTTCCAGCATTCTGGTGATGCTCTTTCTCGTTCAATGTGCTGGTTATGCGTTCGCATTCTGTCAGTGAAAGTTCAGCCAATTACTGTTTTGTTCTTGTAGTTTGTAATATTTATTTTGTACTTCAATTTTTTAAATGTTTGTTTGTTTAAAGACATTATCAGCTATCCTTGCAGCTGGGTGTGGCATGTGAGTAAATTCTGGCCAAATTCCAAAAATGGAATATGAGCGGAAGTCATGTGTACAACATCCAGATGATCCCCTTAAAAAGAGAGCAAGTGGCCGTCTGCCCTCTTTCTCCACCCTGCTGCTTGGAATATAGACAAAGCAGCAGATTATCCATGAGCCAAATAAGGGTCATTCACTGGGGAAGGTGAAACAAGCAAAAGGAACCTATGTATGTGCTTGGATGGCCTCAGGAAGTAGTCACTCCTAGCCTGGGATGTCTTTGGACTTCTGCTTGAAAGAGAAATGGAATATATTGTTACCAACATGGCCATTGTGATGTCTGTCATAACTTTTATAGCCAGCTAAATCTGTACCCCAAATAATATTTTAGGTAAAAGAATTTGCAATTGGCAATAAAGACTTCGCCTCCTTAAAGCCATAAATGTGTCATAGCAACATTATTTTACAGGGCTTAACCATCCGTGATAGTAGAGAAGATAGACTGTATGTTTGATCTAGGGTTCATTTAGTAGAAGAGGATGAAGGTGTTAGGATGTTTTTAAGAGTACTTTTTACAATAGAAGCTAAGAGTTCAGACTGAGCAGAGAAGAAATGAGACCAGCAGGGACTACAGGTTTCTTTCATGTTGCAGTGCAAGTGTAGGAAGAAAGCATACAAGAGATTTAAGGCAGGAAAATGGTCTCAAAGGCCTGCTTGTACTCATTATAATGAATTAGTGACTGCCCTAATTTTTATTATACTTTATAACAAAATGTATATCAATTAAGTTGGCCCTTTGCTCACCTAAAGATTCTTCCCAGTTTCTGCTAGAAGAATTTTACTTAGTGCAATTGAATAAACAAGGCCAAAGAATTTCATGACGGGAAAGGGATTAAGGGAAGGCTCACTTTGAGAGGAAGCCCAAAGCAGTTTGTTTTTCTGGAGTATTGCAGAAATTTGGTTTTTTAAAAAATGGCAAAAAAGAAAAAGGAAAGAGAAAACTACAGAATAGTTGTTTTGCTTCAGGAGTAGTCAGTTCAGACTACCACAGAGAATAAGGCGGCAACCAACCAGGTGACCTGTCAAAGAAGCATCTCTTGAAATATTTGCCAAGAGTGGTTAAGTAGATGGTAATTAAACTCTTCATTATGAATAGGCAAATTACAGAGGGTCATAATTGATGTTACTAAAAATTAGACACACATATATTCATACTTGTATACACAATTGGAAGTTGCTTCCATAAAGGCAAACTGGGGACACTGATGGTTTGAGGTAGGAGGACAGAGCTAGTGAGGAGGTGATCAGGAGACAACCTTTCGTTGAAATAATTTTTTATACTGCTTCAATTTTTACCATGCATATAGAAATCTTTTCAAAAATATTTTCTTATTGCAAACTTTTAAAACATTGTGTTAGAAATTAATAAAAGTAGATACCTTGACCTTACAATCATTTCTCCTTTGCTTTCTATTTGAGTTTATTTTTTAAAAATGTTTTTACTAGTGAATCTTAATTTGCATATATGCACACTTATTTGTAGTGAGATTCACAGACACAAACACACACACACACACACACACCATTTTGGTTAGCTTTTTCATTGCTGTGACCAAAAGACCTGATGAGGAATTTTAGAGGAGGTAAAGTGTATTTGGCATTAAGAATTTCAGATATATCAGTCTACAGATGGCCAATTCCATTTCTCTGGGCCCAAGGTGAGGCAGAAAACATGGTGGAAGGGTGTAGAGGAGGAAAGCAGCCCAGACACAGCAATCAGGAAGCAGAGAGAGCAAACCCCAAAGGCACACCCCCAGTAAAAAACCTATCTTCTCCCTCTTCACCCTACCTGCCTACAGTCACCACCCAGTTAATCCATATCAGTGGATCACCCCATTAACTAGGTTACAATTCTTATAATCTGATCATTTCACCTCTAAACATTCTTGCATTGTCTCACACATGAGCTTTTGAGGGACATCACATATCCAAATGTAATGCCCCTCCCTTGAGTTTCTCATCATCTTGTGGTTCAAAATGTATACTTCACCACTGGAAGTGCACAAAGTATAATCTAAATACAACTGAAAAAATAATACCAATTTCCTAGAAATTTATTGTTTTCCAAATAATACTGCATACTTTGGTGCTCTCTGCAAAAATCTATAATGCTTGCACAACAGCTATTACAGATATAGAGCAGGATTACAAAGCTTAAGGCAGCACAGCTATTGGACTTAAGCCCTCTGATCCCAAGTTCCCTACTGTATACTGTTGTAAGCATTGCAGTGAGGCCCGTGCAATTTGAATGTGCATCTTGCATCCTGGCATTATATCCACCATCATTGGGCTATAAGAATAAAGCTTTTGTACAGATTACACTTTGATTTTTGTAATGTGTCAAAAGGTGAATTTTATTTAACCCTAATTATATTACTTTAGAAAGTACTTTCATATGTGCGGATTTATTTGAACCTCAAAACATGACAAGTGTCCCGTTTGGGATGAGGAAAGAAACTCTGAGAAGTATAAAGTGACACAAAATAGGTCTTACTGAGAGCCAAGATTTGAACCTAAGTCTATTTCCAAAAGTGAGATTTGTCCAAAGTAATAACTAACACCTTCCAGTAGGTTCCTGGCTTCTCACATAGGAGGCATTTGAATAAGTGCTAAACAAAAATTTTAAGTAAATTTTTGCACGGATGATTACCACATTAAATATACCAGTTATATATATGTTCAGAGGTTTCTTTGTTAAGATTCATCCAATTAGTGGTTTTGTTTTGTTTTTTTAAAGAGAGAGAGAAAATCAATTTTATTTATTTTTTCATCTGGCCTTTCTCCAGGACTTAGTTGTGCATGTGGTGCTGGGGTTTGTACTGGGATCCTCACGCATGCCAGGCAAGCACTCCAACTGCATCAGCCCTTGGATTTTGTATTTGGTTTTTTTTTTGTTTGTTCCTCCACGTGTCTACCACATATGGCCCAACCCAAAATGTATTTTTCCATATTTATTTAATTATATATCAACATATGTACATACACATTTAGAATCATCATTTCATAAAAAAATTTGGGCACATGTTACACTTGTCAATGTATTACTTTTTTTATGAACCAAAACCATGTAGCAGTCTCTCGAGTCCCTCACATAGACAGCTCTAAATCATTCCTTTAGATGGTTGCAAAGAATCTCATGATGTGCATGGACCATCATTCATTAAGTCCTTTCGTTGATGGTAGGCGTTAACTGGAGTCTCTTCTACCACTGTAAACAATGCACCAGCAAACATCTTCATGTATCTTTATGTGCTGGTGTGTATTGTTAGTTTCATGACCTTGTGAGAGACTCAAAAATGGGATTGCTGACTGGAGGGATTATATGTTGCTTTTAAATAGATTGTGGTCATATTCCTTTTTCCACAAAGAGCTATAACACTTAACATTCTTGGTAGCAGTGAGAGGGAATTGCTCCCTCCCATCTTTCACAGCAGAAGTTACTGCTCTTCTTAAGTCTTGCCTTTCTGATGAATACATGAATGTGTACAGCTACCTGTTATGTTTATTAGCATTTCCCATAATAAATGGTAAATGAAAGTATCTTTTCATGTGTTTGTTGTGTTTCACTTTGCTGCTTTATGAATTGGCTTGTCATAGCTCTTATTTTTTTTATATTGTGTTTTGCCATGCAACTTCAAATTTTTATATTTCTCAATGTGTCTGACATTTCTTTTATTGGTTTGGGGTTTCTAGTATTGGTTCAAAAAGTCTCAATTTGAAATGATCACTGACTTATAATTTCCTGTTCCCTTTTCTAGAAATAGAACAATATAATTAATAGGGATATTGATAACTAGTCCTAATTCCTTTTGTATAACTAATTGCATGGAAATTTTAGTAGTATTTTATCATTCCTCCTTCATTTCTTTCTTTAGTAAGGAAATGAACATTACACTTAAAACAATCAGTGCTACAGATGGAAAATGAGTATTACACTGATGACAGCTGATACTGTTACATTGAGACCTGTACTCACATAGTTCATTTGAAAATGGGTGAAGCTGTCATCTATCTGGCAGACCTGTCTCACGTCAGGAAACATCTGATTTAAATGCTGCTGCTGCTGCTGCTATGGAGTTTAAAGCCAGCAAGTGCTTTTTCAAGTGTTTATTAAAATAATAAAAATTTTAACAGGTTTAATAATTAGGTGAGAGGATCTCACCTTCCAGTCAAGAAATGAGCTACTTACCCCTATTATCCTTAACATACAGTACTCCAAATAATCACTTATTATTGTAAAGTATTAGAGATTACCATTTCTTATTATCATCTACTACCGCAGTATAAATAAACTTTTCCTCTTCATAACTTTACTCTAAAAACAGAAGCACACAGGTTTTCTTAAGATGTATTCAGTAAGGACACATGCTGATTTTCATAAGCTATTTGTTAACTTGGGCTTAAGAGGTTCCAAGAGTGCATGCCGCATAAAAACAATCAGAAAGCAGGGGGAAACAACCAAATTAATTACGACTGGTAGGAATTTGTTGGCTTTTCTCATCTAGTTGCACCTTGGATGATTTAGTATTTTCAGAGTGGAGACCACAGACATCACTAGTAAGATTTTATCCTGGTTGTCTTTGACAATCTAATAAGCAAGATATGTTAATAATAGTATATTAGTTAATATTAAATAGTTGCACAAAAATGTATTGCCATTTATTAGGGCAATATGATTTTATTAAAATTCACATGCAGTCCTATACTTTCACCATCATATTGATTAGAATCATCTGCAGAAATTCATGGGACTGGTGAAGAATTGTGACTGGCCCCAATCTCGTGTGCTCAAGCGATCCTCCTCCCTCAGCTTCCCAAGTAGCTGGGACTTCAGGTACACAGCACCATACCTACTTAGAGTAGATATTTTTAAATAGGCATGCCTGTATTTTGTTATAAGCTGTTCTTACCTGAGATCTCTTGATGGACAAAAAGCAACATCTATCAATATGTATCTGACAGTCACAACTACTATTTCAATTATATAACACACCCTCCCACAGCACAGTGGCCTAAAGTAACTCTTGTTTTGTTTTTGTTTGCTTGTTTGTATTTTTCGTTCACAATGTTATGCATTGACTGAGCCTACCTGAGGAGATCTTCTAGTAATCACATGAGGCTGCACAGGTGAGATTGTGACTGTGTAACTTCCAAGGTGGCCTCTCATATCTACAGAGCTAGATGGGGCAAACCAAAGGTCCTTGAGCAAATCTAACCAATAGTTTTTGAACTACCACAATCAATAGTTTTTACACTTTTAAGAGTTTAAAAACTAATTTTTACATTTTAAATAGATGAATTAAAAATATTTTGTGATATGCATCGGTAAAGTTTTATTGGAATATAACCATACTCATATGCTTATTATTTACATCTGCTTTTTACTACAGGGAGAATTGAGTGGATGAGATAATAAGAGCATCCACATAGCCCACAGAATCAAAAAATGTTTACTATTGGGGCCCTTTAGGATGTTTTCTCGCCCTTGCTCCAAAGCCAAAGCCTCTGTGCAGAGACATGTCTTCACTCAGTTGTCTACCCAAGCCTCTTATATGAGGGCTTGCTCCCAAGAGGACGGTCCCCACTGTGCAAGCACTTACCAAGCCACTGCTTGCATGGTGTTTGCTAACATGCCATTGGCCAAATCAGGTCACACAGCTAACCCAGAGTGCTGTGGGCAGCCATGAATACCACAATGTGTGGTTCACTGGAGGTCACTGAAGTAAAATCTGCCACAGTTACTCAGTTATTAGTTCAGAAATCTTGGTTTGTGGGATAATTGACATCTGTGAGAATGACCTGATATTAAGAGCAGTGGACACAGTCTAATAATTTTATCTTTGACACTAACAGATAGTAGCCCTTACTGGGAAGCAAGGTAAACTAATGGATCCTTTGTGATAGGCTGAATACTAGTTCTCAAAGATATGCATGTACTAATTCCTATAACTTGTGGCTGTTCCCTTAAATGGCAAAAGGGACTTTGCAGAGGTAATTAAATTGAAGATCTTGAGATAGTTTAGACTGAATTATCTAGGTGGGTTCTAAGTAAAATCCCAAATGCCCTTGTAAGAGGCAGTCAGAGGAAGCCTTGCCGAAATAAGAGGAAGTAGTTGTGATGAAAGAAGCAAGAAGGTGAAGGGATTCTAGAAAAGCTAGAGAAAGCAAGAAAATGGATTCTCTCCCAGAGTCTCCAAAAAAACAAAAACTGTCCGTATCAACTCCTTGATATTGATCCAGTGAGAATGATTTCAGGCCTCCAGAATTTTAAGAGAATGTTGCTTTAAGCAACTAAACTTGTGGCACCTTTTTTACAACAGGAAAAGGAAATTAATACAAGTCTTCAAGAGGTGGCAGTAAGAGGGGCTAGATCTCATCAGGTTCTAAGCAAGCACGTTTAGAGAATCTCTTATCTAAAAGAAAAAATTACTTAGTATAAACAACTGATCAACTAAATTCTATATTATAGTAATTGTAACTGAATGTAAGAGAATTGGTTGTGTACTTTTTAATCAAAAAGGCATTTCCTTTCAATAATACAGAATACGTAGTATTTATTGTACATTGAGTCCTCTGCTCCTCCCCAAAGCTTTCTAAACCTTAGCCAGCTCTTAGCCATAAATCTTATAAGCACCAGAAACAATTTGGAGTCTCAAACTCCCAAAAATGGAGAGCTATTTTCCACCAAGAGTTTCCAAAGCAATTTGAATTTGTAGGCTCCCTGGAGCACAATACTGAAGGGGATTCTGTCATTCCTGGTAGCACTCTTTCTTATTAAGTACTAAGTAGCAGCACTACTTCAATCTGTCATTGTAGATTTAAGAATTTATTGTCCTGAAGTATTGGTTTAGTATGCAGGGCCCTCACCTCCATGCTCCTGCCCCTTTCTGCATCTCTCCTTTAATTCAGGCTGTTGTGAATTATGTACATGATATAATCCCAAAGGATCACTGTTTCACCAAAGCTCTTTCCACTATTTTAAGTTCTTTTCTACTCCTTCAACACTTGAAGAAGCCTCTCTAGTTCTTCAAAACCCAGCTTTACATTTCTTTTTCATGCCAGAGCAGGAGAAACAAATATCGATCGACTTCGCCAACTTTAGTTTACAAACCCATTTCATAGTATCTATAAAGTAATAAATAATAAACTCCCTTTGAATAAATATTATTAATTGGACCTTTTTTCATAGTGTATAAGAAAATGACACTGGAGAGAGTAGCTCAGTGGTATTGTTCTTGCATGGCATGCATGAGGACCTGTGTTCAAACCCCAGCATCACACATACAACTAAGTGTCAGAGCAACAAAAACCAGATGAAACTAAATGTCAAAAATGCATTTAATACATCTAACTTACATCTTAGCTTAGAAGCACACTACGTGTAAAGTATCAGTTGTTCATCCAATAATCACGTGGCTAAGGAGGAGCTGCGTCTCACGGCTCTGCCCAGCACCACAAGAGAGCATCATGCTGCATATCACTAGTCTGCATATGTACATTATATTGTAAATCCAAGTTTTTGCTGAATGCTATGGCTTTGGTAAAGCCAAAAAATCCTAAGTTAAACCACTGTTAAGTTGGGGGCCATCTTGCTTTCAAATATCTCTATTGAGAAAAAATTTACTTTTCACATTCACTTAGTGATGCGTTATATTTATTTCTTTTAAAATAATTTGGTTGAGAAAGTCAAATTTGTTAACAAATTAATTGTAAGATGGTATGTTTACTTTGAAGATTAAATATACAAGAAAATACAGATTAAACTGTGTTATTGCAACATTATAGACAAAATACCTTTACAACATATTTGGACTTCTTGAAATAGCGCTTTACACATTGGTGGGTTACTTTGATAATTTTTAGTGGTGTTTTTCTTTCTAAATTATAAGGTTAGCCTGCCATTTGCAAGAATTCTAAAAAAAACACACTTCAGGTGTGAATAGTTTCTGGCTGAAAAGCCAAAGTGAAGATAGTTTTCATTACATTTGCTCCATTTAACACCAGTATTCATTGTATTTCTAGAGTAATTCTCAGGTCATAACTAACATTTTTTTCAGATGTATACAAAGATTGGAGCCATCAGCGACCATGCAGAAGTCAACTTCTAAAATCCAGATCCTTTTGTTAACTTGGCAACACAACATCAGAATTCCTTATGCTTCTTGTCTGCTCAGATTCACAGTTTGAAAGTAAGTGCTTAGAATAAAGCCAGTTTTAACTTTTGAGCTGTCAAAACTACCTTGTTATTGATGTGCATGCAGCTGTCTATTCTCAAACTGAATCATAAGCAGGGTTCCCTGACGCCCACCTGCTGTGCATGGTCACTTGCTGCGCAATCAGAAACTTGAAATTATTATTTTGAAAGTGAGACCAAATGCTTATTGATTTTTACGAGAGAAGTGGAAATGAACATCGTTTCTGCCTTTATAGTGTGAACCCCAAATACCTTCCTAAACAAAGAAAGCTGGAAAATGCTGAAAATGAGTAGTTACAATCCCTGCCCTTAAAGATCTATCTCCCAGCTGACAGAGAGATGGGCAAATAAATAATGACCATTGATAAATGACAACTGATGGGCATACTTATTATGGGAGCACAGAGGCCAGGCACCTACCTGGCTTAGGAATGTCTGGGCTGACTTGCTAAAGGAACTGACTGCAGGAACCCAAGTCAGATCAGCCAGGAGCCTTCCTGGTACTCACCCACACCTGGTGAAGATCTCACTCCTCCAAACCACCAGCACATCACAGCGGATAGCAAACTGACTTTTACTGGTTTACTTATCTTCCTTCACAAACTGGTGAGCTCCTTAAAGGTAGAAAGTTGTCTTATCACTGTACCAGCTGCATAAGAACAATCTAATAAATGAATATGTGGAAGTTTCTAGGATGATGAAAACACTCCTTCTGTAAGATGGGCTAATGTTTAAAGACAGCATTTTATGTCTATACCGTGATATATTTTTAAATGTCTACAAATGAGTGTTTGAAATGCTAAAGCTAAATATTAGATGCAAGAACAGGGTCAGGAGCCACATGGGAGGTGCAGGGGCAGACAAGCCGTTGCTGCTCTCTGTAAGCTTAGTATTACCAGCAATTTTTTTTTCGTTTTTGGTACTGAGGATTGAACCCTGCACATCGAGGCAAGTGTTCTACTCGTGAGCTACATCCCCCATCCTCCAGAAACGTAATCCTGAAGTTTCATGATCTCTGCCTGTATCTGAACCTGAATGACTTGTTTTTCAACCATTTACATTTTAGTTTCACAAAATATTTCCTTTGAATAAAGAGCTCCAGTGCTTTTAAAAAAAAATTGAAAATCCTTGATCAAGTTAATAAGAAAGGTTATCTTTCAGAAATATTTACAGAATTTTATTTCTCTATTTGAAGACTATAGGGAAATTAAGAATTTACAATTTCAGGGGGCTGAAGTGGTGGCTCTGCGGTTATGGTGCATGCCAGACAAGTACACAGGTTCAAACCCCAGCCCCCACGTACACAACTAGGTGTCAGAGCAATGGAAGCCCTGTGAAAAACTCAATAAAAATTGATTCTTTCTGTCTCTCCCTCTCTCTCACTGTCCTTCTCTCTTAAAAAAAAAATTTACAATTTCAGATATATTCATATTAGCATCTTTTTAATGGGCAATATATTGTAGTATAAAGATGTTTAAATAATAAAATCCATCATTCTTTCCTATACACTGTATATCACTTAAATTTGTCCTATCCAGAAAAATCCTTCTATGTACAAATGGTCTTTGACTTACAATGGTTCAAATCATTATTTTTCATGATTTTTCAGCTTTCAGATGGTGCAAAAACAGTATGTATTCTATAAAAATCACACGTTAGGTCTTGGATTTTACCCTTTTCCCTGGTTAGTGACATGCAGTATGATACTCTCTCACAATGTCAAGCAGCGGTAGCAAGTCATAGATCCCAGTCAGCCACAGGATCTCCAAGGGAACACCCAATACTCCATAGGGCGCTGCGTTGCTAAACTAAGATGTTTTGTAGATTAGGGGTATGGAATGCATTTATCACTTACAGTAACTTCACTTTACCAGGGGTTTATTGGGATGTAACTCCATTGAAGTTGAGGAATATTGGTATATAACCTCTAAAATTTCTACAAAGTACCCTCAAGATTTTATACTTAATGCCAGTAATTCCAAGACACTTAATTCAGAATCACAACCTAATTTCTCTACAACATTGTAAACTTTTAAAAAATCTTATTTTCAAAATAGGACAGTTTAAGATTAATTGTTTTAAGGAGCTTAAGTTTCATATGCAGTAAATCCTTCTATGAGGTTTGTAGAAAAAATGAGCCAAAAGACATATTGGTACAGTATTCTTTAATATAAACAATCAGCTGACAGTATAAGTATACATTTGAAGGATAATCGAAGCCAAGGTTACCATATTCAAAAGCACTGCTTCAGTCAAGTAGAGAGAGTTTCTCTTTCCGTTGGTATATTTTACATTTGTTTGAACTTATCATTAACGTGTGCCTAACCTTGTCATACAGTTCAGCTGTTAAATTATAACAGGAAAGACAATTTGGAATGCATATTATATTTTTATTTATTGAATATATATACCAAATATACCAAATATATGGGACACAAAGTTAGACAGAAGCTTAACATCTAATAACTAATATTTATAAAATGCTTTTGTTACTATTGTTGTTGTTTGCTATTATGGTAATATTGACATCCACAATAAAAAAGGAATTCTAAATACTAGTAGTTGGCCAGCTTTTCCTGATTTATGCTGAGTGTAAAACAAAAAATAACAAAGTATATGTGTTAAAAAGTGATATCTTTTTTGGTTCCAAAGCACTGGTAGCTATTAACGTATCATCTAGCTAAAACACAATTTTCACATCTCATTTTTTTAACAGACAAAAAAAAAAAGAATACTGGCTTGAACAGCATGATACATGTTCTGGGTCTTGTGAACAGACCTAGATGTTACTGTTCTCTGTCTCATGAGTCTTGTGCATTGCAACCTGGAAAATGATTGTGATGATGATTTAATTAAAGGCCAACCCTATCCACTTTGTTCATTATCCTATAAAAGAATGTTATTTTTTGGCTTATCTACCTCACAGAATGAATGCTAAACAATAATTAAGGAGTCTGAAGTTAAATACAGAATTACAATTTTTGAGAACTCTTAGCAGCAAAAGAAAAAAAAAGTTGATTAAGATGTGACTGTTACAATGGCTGGAGGGTTTACCTATCATGTCTGAATTCTGAATTTTCCAGGTATTCTAATAAAGGCTTTTGGTGTGATGACACAATGCATGATATGTGCCAATTTTATATTTTTTACACAAAAAAATTCAGGTGCACTGCAATAATATGTCCTGCTTTCCTAAAACTGCATGGAAATTTAAGCATTCTTATTCTTGTAAATGTCATTTATAAGCCACTACTTCTGATTAATTTTGTAAAGGTATAGATTAGAAGAGGATGAGTTTGACGGCTTGTGGACAGATCAATAAAGCTGTGTTTGATCTCCAGAGCAAAAGCTATGTATACTTGACATCCCTCACAGAATGGTACATATCTGAGATTCACCATAATTATTGACTTTTCCAAGAAAAGGGAAAATGGGGAAACTATTAGAAACTGGGGAGGCAAGTACAAGAAAAAAAATAACTTTGAGACATGAAAGAAAAGTAGCATTTATCCAAGGAATTCATTACCTGATTGCTCAGAAGAAAAGGGAAATAAAAAGTCAAAATAGAGATAATTAAGAAATCAATTAAAATTTTTCAAGCAAAAGGAAGTTCACATGTTTTGTTTTAAAAGTTCAGAAACATGAAAATGTCTCTACGAATGACTTCACTATTAGACTCTGTGCTCCACAAGGGCTGGGACTGTCTTGTCTGCTTTGGATTCCACCCTACCTGACAGTGTACTGGCACATACAGGTGCATGATAGATAGTTGATGAACCAATAAACTATGGGTTTTCTAAACACTAAGTGGGCCACCTAGTTTTAGTGTAAAATGGAATAATTATTTCCTATTTTATATATATATATATATATACACATGAAAGTTTCTATTAGATAATACTAGTCATTATAAGAGGTGACATTAGCAGCTCACTATCTTTTGCACATGATCATTTCTACCTTGAATACAATTTAATGAGAACTATGTGTGCACTATTGCTAGATAGAATGCGTAAACGAAACCATCACCCAGATTACTGAAGTACTGTCACAAACATAACTTCCATGTTAAATCACACATTTTTAAGAGGGTGTGAAATATTTTTCCAGGCAATGTTATGTTTTGTGGGTGGCAAGTACCTAAAAATTTCAGGGATTTCCCTTTATCATCCAAAGAAAAAAAAAGAACATGTTTTTAATATTATGTATATTTTTGAAAAAAGATATCCTGTTATTCAGTACCACTGTCCTCCCAAAATTATATGAGCATATATGAAATTATTCTTACTTGTGAAGTTATTTCCAAGTAGGAAACTAGCTCTAGAAGAGGCTACCAGATTTAACCAGTTGATAATTTAGTCAATACAGGCACAAAGGTAATTCACAAACTTCATCCACCATTCCACCATTGTGTCTAAATTTCCTCAGAGACTTTCCTATCGTTTCAATAATCTGTAGTTAACATTTGCCAACAGGCAGGACAACGTGGCAGAAGGGGTGTCCTGAAGTAGAGGCTTCAATGTGGGAATGTGAGATTTAAGTCAACGGATCACCCTTTCATGTTACTGCTGCTTCTCAGCACAGGACTCAACACACCACGTTGTCACACACTGCACAGTCAGATCACCAGGGAGGCCAGAACCTGATTTCCAACCTGGAAAGCAGGAGCTTCCCTGGGTGGCTTTTGGCCTAAATTCTGGACTCACCTTATAACTCGGGATCATAGAGCATTTCATGCTATTTTCATATTTATTTTCCCTTACTAGACTCATTTTTTGTTTGTTTTTACAGTGGTAGGTTGAGGCAACATGTCTCAGAGCTTCACAGTATTTCTCTTTTCCAATCACGTTTTAAATCTATTTAAAAAGTACCATTAATACCAGCACAGTAGTCCAGCTGTACATATTTCAACTTCAGAAACAAAGCGTCTGTGGCTAACCTTATTCATTGTACAAACTTGATTCTCCCCCCTTGTCGATGGCACTAAAAGTGAACTCATTTAAACTGTGTGGGTTTGAAAGTGTTTGCTCTGGTGCTGTTAACCCCTGACTTTCGCTGTATGGAGCACTTCTGTTAGGCCACACGATTGCTACCTGAGGACGTGTTGAGGGGCGCTGCCTGGGCTCCGCCAACACCTTCGCATGTTGCTGACACTGTGACTTTTCATTTCTTCCCTCACACAAAAGCAGCAGCACAGGACAGAAAAACCTGCATTTCCAATCACTCTGTACTTACTGGCCCCAGGTTAACTAGGTAGCACAAAACAAATGGTGACAAAAAATATGAATAGTGTACATTATATGTATTTACACATGTATTTAGAAACTTGGGTTAGTTGCAAATCTAAAATGACATAAGCCACTGCCCGCAATAGCGTCTATTTTATAGAAATGAAGCTTAAGACATGACTGTTAAGACACTGAAGAAATTGGGTTATGGGGGGATCCCATCTGAGTCAGAACCTTGTCCAGCCACTGCAGTGGCCCATGAAGGTGGATCTCAATCCAGCAGGGGGTGCTCGTGACATCCTGGCGATGATACTCAGCTCCCCAACCCTGAAAAGCAAGAACAGGCCCAAAGTTATTGTGTCACTTTCCAGTCTGCCTCCAAAGCCTTCAGGCAGAGCACAAGGCATGTGGCAGAATTCACCCACCGGCAGCTCCTGACACCTGGAAGGGAGAGAGGACCATGCCGCCCTGTAAGGACAGGACAACGCATGCACCAGAGAAGTCCAAATAGGTGCACACTCTCTGGGTTCACAGGATTGGACACCAACCTAGAGATGGTCCGACAACACCTGGGAAACCCTGGTGAGTCATTTCCCCTCCAAGGGAAGAAACTCCACCGCCTGTTCCTTCGCCCTCTTCACACTGAAGGCACATTCTGCACAGAATTGCTACTCCTTCCAGACCAGTAACTGGCTCTTAAAACTGTGCAGAGAGCTGGAGGACCCTCCTGGCTTTCAGGGTTGATTATCCAAGCTTGTTTCTCTTCTCTCTCTGGCTCTCTCAACAATTTCCCACTTATCACCATTCACAGGCAGGCAACACAGTAAATAAATAAATCATTAAGTTTGCATATCTGTCTCTATATTTTACATATCAACAGAAAGATTTTTAAAATAAAAAAAAGGTAGATCACAGCCAAGCAAATTAGTTTCAAAACTTCAGGCTTTAAACTGAAATACTTCTATTTAAATCTCTGCAAAGCCTGGTCTCCGCTATACAGGTAAATGCCAAAATGCTTGTGATGGCCTAGGAAAGTCTGCTCTGATCTTCTCTCGCCACACTCAACTGGCCACAGTCCCACTGGGCTGCTCATTTCTCCAAATTTCCAGGCGTACTCTTAGTGTTAGACTTATAGGCTTGCTCTTCCCACAGAGTCCCATGACTAATTCCATCATCTTCAACCCTCTGCTGAAACATCACCTCTTTAGCGAGGCCCCCATCACCTACTGCCTCCCCTACTGCAGCACCCCCATTGCCTTTACCTGGCTCTATGATTTCTCATCCCATTCACCTTTATTATGGCTGTCATTCAGAGCCTCTCTCTCCCTACTAGCATATTGGTTCCATGAGGGCAAAGGATCTGTGAGTAACCAGAGGTAGCCCAACGCCTATGATAGCACTGGGCCTGGCACATGGCAAGTGCTTAATAAAATATGTGCTGATTGGGCTGGAACAGTGACTCAACGGCTGGAGCACCTGCCTGGCATGCACCAGGACCTGGATTCAAACCCCAATACCACATACACAACTAAGTGTCAGAAAAATAAAAACCAGATGAATAAATAAATAACACCGATTCTCTTTCTCTCTCTCTCCCTCTTTAAAGAGATTTTTAAAAATAAGTATCGATTAAATGAAGGAAGGAGTTCTAGGATCAGTAAACATCAGAGCTGAAAGAGACCTTAAAGATGACCTAATCCATTGCCCACACAGTTTAGTGATCTGTAATTTTTAAGCTGATCACCTATAATTAATTATATTTCCTAAGTATTTTTTAAAGTCACTGTATTTTTGTGAATTGTCCAGCTTTATAAATTTAAAAGTTGCTTATCTGAGAAATACATAAAGTTGATCTTAGGAAAATCAGATTTCTATGATTTTGACATTCCATCCTCATTTTAAAAATACAGACCTGGATTGGGGGCTGAAACGGTGGCTCAGTGGTTATGGCACTTGCCTGGCATGCGCGAGTATGTGGGTTTGTACCCAAGAACCAGTACACAATGAAGTGTCGGAGCAACAAAGGGCACATGAAAAACTAAATAAACAATTGTTTCTGTCTCTCTCCTCTCTCTTACTGTCCCTCAATCTTTAAAAATATATATATAAATATATTTATATAAATATATATATACATACACACACACCCCTGGATTTTATACACACACACACACACACACACACACACACACACACACCTGGATAAAATAACCATAGTGTTGGAATGATTGCTCATTAACAGCAATTCAATGCCCTCTGCTGGCTCTAAAGCAACAGAGCATTTGAAAAGATTTCTGGGTGTTTGTTAATCACTTTACATGCAAAAACCCTGTTAAAACAGTGGCTTTAAATAAAGTTGCTTTATCATCATGAATGAGAAACGGTTTCAAGAAACATTTTTAAAAATTGTAAACTAAATATTCTTGATTTTTATTTTTAATGTAATTGCTAAAAGTATAAAAGAACAGAATTTAATTTGAATTAAAAAAAAAACAAAGAAATAGAACAATTTTTTGTCCTGGTAACTTTAAAGGGCTTTTAAAATTTACTCTGAGAGCTGGTGATACAGCTCAGTGCTACAGCATTTAGTCCTATAAAATACTGTTACTGGGGCTGCAGCAGTGGCTCCATAGCTTGCCTGGCAAGCTTGAGGATACGGATTCAAATCCCAGTACCACATACACAGTGAGTGTCGGAACAATGAAAGACACATGAAAAACTAAATACAATTGATTCTCTCTCTTTCTCTCACAGTCCCTCTCTCTTTACAAAAAAAAAAAAATACTATTACTGTCACTTTATCTTCTGCATAAAAAAAAATCACGCAGCACCTTTAACACGTTTTTTCCTCTAAAAGTAACATGCTTAGGAACCTTCACAAAAATCGTCAAGCAGGAAAATTCCTATTCATAGAAGAGCTCTTCCAAAAAAAAAAAAAAAAGGATTGTTTTCCACCTGAATACCTGAATAGACTGTGCAACTGCCACATCAACCAAAGAGTGAGCCTGAATTTTGTTTTTATTTATTTATTTTTATTTTCCGTCTTATAATTCAAAATCAATTATTCCTTACCTTAACAAAACTCATCCGGATAGTGCACATCTTAGTTAACTCATAGACAACTTCAAAGCCATGGTGAACAGACTGGGCAAGCAGCTGAGCAAAGAGCTGGTTGTTGAAGACCTTGAGGCTGCACCCGCTGGGGATCTTGCAGACGGTGGCAGGGTGGAAGCCGTGCTGATAGTTGCAGTTCCTACTCTGCACAAAGATGCTGCTGTCGCTCACGCACTCAGCATACACCTCTCCCCCAACATAGTACAAGTGCACGCCTGTGGACACAAAAACACAGCCCCCTGCAAACGCTGTCCCCTTCCCAGTGACTCTTACCACCTGGAGAGATGGGCTGTGCCATCAGACGCATTTTCATATCACCAATCACAGACATCTGATGTGTGACCCAAATCTCCACTTGTTTTCATTATAATTTTTGTCATTTCCACAAGTCCATTTAAAAATGCAACCCACAGCGGGATGTGGTGGCACACGGCTATAATCCCAACAACTGGGAGGACTGAGGCAGGAGGATTGCAAGTTTGAGGGCAACCTCAGGAAATTAGCAAGACCCTGTCTCAAATTTATTAAAAACAATGAATAAAAAGGACTGGGGTGTAGCCCAGTCGTTCAATCCCCAATAACCCCCTCAAAAAACAAAACCAGCGCATGTCAACTGTGACTCTCGAACCAACGAGTAGGCTTTCATATACTGTTGCTTCCGTTACGCTTCTCAATCTCATACTTATTTGTTCCAAAATAAGGCTTCAAAATATTAGAAACAAAATAGTGATGCAAAAAAACAAATAATCCTTCACACACACATGCAAACAAAAATATAATTTAAATGACACAGCTAACATCACAAAAATGTTATTGAAGTATACACACTAAACTCAGTCAAAAGGAAACAATAAATGCAATTTAAAATTTATTTTACTAACAGTTATAAATCTGCTTCTTTTTTTTAAGAGAGAAGGACAGTGAGAGAGAGAGACAGCAAGAATCAATTTTTATTTAGTTTTTTATGTGGCCTTTGTTGTTCTGACACTTAGTTGTGTATATGGTGCTGGGGTTTGAACTTGCATACTTGGCGCATGCTGGGCAAGCACAACCACCAAGCCACTGCTCCAGCCCAAATTTGCTTCTCTTAATAGATACTTCAAAGAGATCTATCTCATTTAGAAAGTGCATCATCCATTATTATATGTCAAATCATATAATGTCTATTTTACTTGTGAACAGTGATGTTCCCATGACTTTCAGACACAGTAATATAAAAACTCACAACCAAATGTAGCTTCTATCACTTTACCTAACATTGTTGGAACTATCATTCAAAAGAGCATTCAGAAAATGTTGTTATTCATGTTAATTTTTATTCCAGGTTGGTTTTTTCTCTTCCAATGTCAGGGTTTGAGATTAAATATAAAATTACAGCAAGGGGTGCTGGAGCGGTGGCTCAGCGGTTACAGTGCTTGCCTGGCAAGCGCGAGGACCTGAGTTCAAACCCCAGCACCACGTACACTATGAAGTGTCTGAGGAATGAAAGTCACATGAAAAACTAAATAAAGATTGCTTCCCTCTTTAAAAAAAAAATTACAGCAAGGGGTTGGGGTCAGATAAAAGGAAGACATTCTAGTCAAGTAAATATTAAATACTAGAATAATTTTTCTCCAGTTTTTAATGGGGAAAAAAATTCTCTGGCACTAAAGTCAACATGACTATAAGCATAATCACTGAGCAGTTAAGAGGGATTTGCAGGTGGCAGGAGCGGTGGCTCAGCGGTTATAGCGCTTGCCTGGCATGTGCATGTACATGAGTTCGAACCCCAGCACAACGTAACAACAATGAAGGGCATGTGAAAAACTACATAAAATTGATTTTCTCTCTCTCACTGCTCCTCTTTTTTTTCTTTCTTTAAGATGCTTTTGCAGAAGTGATCCAGAATGTACTTGTGATAATGTTTTGGGTTTCCTCAAAATGAAAATATAAAGCTTTTAAAGAAGAGAGCGTATAAGCCCCCAACCCCCTGGGCTTCTCAGACCCAGTTTAGGAAACATTACTGATGTAGCTGCTCAGTCTGCTGGGTTATAAGAAGCACTAAGGTGACTTAGCATTTGGGGTGCCTACCTCCCACCATACTTATTTCTTTTTCCCTGTCTTTTTTGCCATGATATGATTTTACCTGCATAAACAGAAGAGAGAAGACGAGGCAGGTAGGGAGCAGAAGAGAATAAATTCCAATATTATGTATTCCAACCACACTGCTCAGAAGAAAGTGACCCAGAGTCAGGCTGATAAAGCAGAGCTCTGGATTTCCCGGCCACTGTTAGCTTGTCACTGCCTGTGAGACTGGCTTCCCCTTCTCTTCTCTCAGCCCTCCTCTCCCTTTTCTTTTTCATCTCTCCATTTCTCATTTTCCTGAACGGCCTAACACCTGGCAACCCAGGCAGAGATGGTGAGGTGGCAGGATGACCCCAGTTAGCTGGAAGTAATTACTTGACTGGACCATAAGGAGGCCATGCCACCACTGCCTCCCTTACCACCCTATGCTCCCATGGGGAGGCCTGCCTCTTGGCCAGGGATAGGGGTGGAGGAGGGGGCCCCAAAAAGGCAAAGCAGGTGGTGAAAGTCAGAATGGGGGCCTCAAACAGTTTATTATGTATTTGAACTGAATGACCTTCAAATATATAATCCTCCCGGAAACTATTACATAGAATAGATAAGACCTTTGTTATCTCATGGTCTTTATTTAGGGGGTGGTTTTGAATCCTGTTAAAGTCTTATCTGCAACCACAGTACAAGCTGGCAGAGAGAGGAGTGGAGGAGTGCCTGAGGAGATGGGTAGTGGCCCAGCGTCCTGAGACGGAAGAAGCAGAGCCACGGGGATGAACAGGTGGAGGCTTCTGCAAACAGCGGGAGAGGTCAGAACACAGCCCCACTGTGAAGGAGGCCAGCTTTTGGCCAGAGACAGCATCATCAATAGAAGAGTCCGGTAGACTTGGGATTTTATTGGCATCCATCTGGCGGGCCAAAATTGTGGCTTTAAACCATAGGTCTCAAACTCAAGATGGCCATGGAGTAAAACAGTTCTCAGGCCTCTGTCTACATCAGAATCATCCAGAGGGTTCATTCTACAGATCCCTAGGCAGGGCTGTAGTCCAGTGGTAGAGCACTTGCCTCACATATGTGAGACCCTAGCTTCCATCCCCAGGACCCCAAAAAATAGAAATGAAAAAGCCTGACTCAGAAAGTCAGAAGTGAGATGAACAATTTGCATTTTAGTAAGTTTCCAGATGAAGTGGACACTTCTCCCTTTGGGAACCACAGATAAGGAGCTCAGAATATGTTACAGACCCGTCTCCAAAACTAGACAGGCTGGATTTTAAAGCATGGGATACTTGATAACTATTTCCAGACAGGACTAGCATTGAATTCATCATCCCATTCTGTTCCTGAATACTAGCAGAAGGTCTCATGAGTTCTTACATCTGTCAGACTGTACCTCTCTGGAAGTTATTATTTGTAAACTCTCTGCGTTATGCAACATTTCTTTAAGCCAGTACAGGAAAAACAATGAACCTGTAGATTTCATTGCAGCTACATTTTCCAGTTCTTTATGAAATACTTGAAAGTGACATCATACCTATTCTTCTTGCAATAAAATATGCCATTAAAACATTAATTATTATAACCAAGAAGCTTTAGATAAACAATGCTACTGTCACAGTCCCACGGCCTGTTCTAATTCCTAGCAATAAGGATCCAGATCCCCAAGGAAAGTGCTACCCTCTATTGCTATGTTGTACACCTGTACAAATATATAACAGCAAATCCCACTATTATGTGTAATTATAATGCACCAATAAAAAAATTATGGAGAAGGAAAAAAAAAAAGAGGTTACAAAGAAAGCCTAGGCAATGTGACCCTGAGGCAGGTTCTGCCCACATTTGGGCTGCGTCTTTACCTAAGCTTTTTATTTGTGTGTGACTGCCACCAACATGTTATGAAACCATGGAGTCCTGAGTCTTGTGTGGTGGCACCTTGGGTCCGATTTGGGTCTCCAGGGTCAGAATCAAAGTGTGTCCCTTTCATCCTTACCACAGGGAGGCGGGGAGAGTGCCCCAGTGCCCTGGGATCTATTCATCGTCAGGGGAGGAAGTCAGGAAACCGTAGGGTATGCATACAGATCTTCTGACTGGGAAGGAGGGTAAATGCCACCTCCTGCTCAGAGAACTCAGCCTCTCTACTCCCCTTACAGCAAAACCTCAACTTCCTGTTATGGTTTGCATCTGGAACGCCCCCACCACCGAAGCCTTTCGTGTTAGGCAGTGCTGCAGTGTTCACATGGGAAAAGACTGGATTACGAGAGCTATACCTCAGCAGCAAGTAACCCACATAACGGAGTAATATTTGAATGGACTACCCGTGGTAACTAAAGGCAGGTGGCGTGTGGGGCTGGAGGAAGCAGGCCACTAGGGGTATGCTTTGGGGACCACTTCTGTCCCTGGCCCTTCCTCTCTCTCTTCTGGCTGCCATGAGCTGGGTGGCTTTGCTGGGCTGGGCGTTCTTCCATGATGTTCTGCCTTGCTGAGGCCCAGAGCAATGGAGCTGGCTGACCATGGACAGAACCTCTGAAACTGTGAGCCAAAAATAAACTTTTCCTCCTCTAAATTGTTCTTGTCAGCCTTTAGGTCACAGCAAGGAAAAGCTGACCAACACACTAATACGACTCCACGCCCTCTCTGGAGGCTACTCGATCTTTCCTTGCCTTCGTTGTCTTCTCTTCTACACACCTGTTTTAAAACCTGGCTGATTATCTGAATCGTCATCGACACACTTCTGGATGTGATGGTTGTATTTTTTTAAATTCCCTGTAAAGTGAGATGCATACTCAAATAGATAGGCAAAAGGATACAAAGCCTGAGATTTGCTTTAGGAGCCAATCAACAATGTAGCATACTCTTTAACCCCCTGGGAATCCAAATGATACTTACACAGTCATTCAATTCTGGAAAATTCACAACCTAAGCATTTATACTGTTCGTAGGGGCAAAACAGAAGATTCAAGAGACTGGGCGTGGGTGATGTAGGGGTAATTCGGGTCTAAGAATATATGCATATCATATTGTTATTTTGTATGCATTTATGATTGTATAATAACTTCAACTCTTTAATTTTAAAAAAAGACTAATGAGAAAAAAAATATTGTGGCAAAACCTCTGCTCAGTAGTAGAGTGCTTGCCTAGCGTGTGTGAGGCCATGGGTTTGATTCCCAGCACCACAATATAAATAATTAGATAAATAAAAATAATAAAATACTCTAGCAAAAATATTCTGGTGGATAGATGAAAAAGAAGAGCACAGAATGTCAAGCACTAATGGCACTGGAGATAACATGATGATTTGTTACACTACTCTACTTTTGTGTATTTTGGAATTTTCTGCAATAAGGTATGATCAAAAAAATAAAAACACACATTTACAAATCCACACCAGAGCTAGGTCAGGGGACAGAGCTGAGTCTTCCGCAGGACTTTGCCTAGAGTTGTGCACTGCACATCACCTAGGCTGGCATCGTTATCTTCCAAACTTGGTATAATTATTGCAGTACTTTTCCATTAGAGGGCAGTGATTTCTCTGGGGCAACTTTTCCTAATTCATACAATCTCTACTGGGCTGTAGCAAGATTGGTCTTCCAAGTCTGTACTTGGAGACTAAGTCTCTGTGGACAATGAGGACCAAGCAGGTTTGTGCCCAACTGCACTACATGGAATGTCATAGTCAGCCAATGGGCCTGGGCTGGACTGCACTGTGATGCTTCTCTCTCACTACTGCAGTAGGGCACCCCGTGCACCCTTCCACCCCATGTCCCCCCATCCTCACATGAGCAAAAATTCCACTATAGAAAACTTAGAAAGTATAGACACGGAAAATTAAAGTCTCCCACAAACCCACAACCCAGAAATAATCACAGCTAATATCTATTACACAGCTTTGGCTTTTTTAAAGTACATTTTGAAAAAACAAAATTGGAATGGTCCTCTGCATGATGTATTAAAGCTCCGCTTTTCATTTAGTAATAATATATTGTGAACTTTTTCTCAGGAAACTAAATATTCTGCAATGTCAAATTCAATGGCTATAACAGTATGGCATCCTATGTTAAAATAAGTTTTTAGGATTTGCTTTTTGAACTGAAGAAGCCTTACTCATGCTCAAAAGCAGAATGGAAGCAGTATTTTGAGGCAGGGAAACAAAATCCTTGGGAAAAGAAGCAACTCAAATACCACCTGGAAGGCTACGTCCTCCTTCCAAGGAACCAAACCCTTGCATCAGGATAATTTTTTCATGAACAGAAAGAATAACAAGAATTCTACAGAATTTGAAACATGAAAGAGAATTAAATTTCACAAACAAGGTGAAAAAAACTGATCCCCAAAATAATCCAATTATCTGGGCTATTGGCAGGATGATCTGTGTTTACTTCAGCAAATTCAACATTTGGGGTTAATGCCTAGGGAATTGTCATAATGATGTACTTTTTCTCCCACAAAGGGAAGAGCAGATATCAGGCAGGTTAAAGGCCACATATCTACACCTGCAGAAGGGAAATGAGCCAGTCTTTCTCAAAGTGTCACTGCACACAGGAAAGCTGAGTAATCAACAGGGGTAGCTGGCATCATCCTTTTGATCATTATGGAGCACGTCTATGGAAAGAGTTCAAGTGTGTTGCTTAGTTTTCAAAGAATGCAGACAAATCGCATATTAGAATTTGGTGTTCTGGACCCTTGCAGGTATTGTCTCTGATATTTTCACAGTGGCTCTGGTGTGCTAGTGCTACCTTAAACATTTTGCTAGGAAGGTCAGAAGAATGCATTCAATTCTCTGTGCACACGGTAACTAATGTATGGCTGCAAGTACACGCTTCCTACCAGACCCATTGTCTCACAGTGAGTTCCACAGGATGGGAAGCAGGATGAAGAGGTCAGGGCAGCTCAGCAGAAGCCATCCCTACGAGAACACAGGGCTCAAGGTGCATGCGCTGCCTCCAGGACACTAACTTCCTTTTGGAGGACCTGCCAACTTAGCTAATATTTTTTTAAAAGAGAGAGAGAGGAACAGTGAAAGATACAGAGAATCAATTTTATTAAGGTTTTCATGTGGCGTTCGTTGCTCCAAAACTTCGTTGTGTACGTGGTGCTGGGGTTTCAACCCACATCCTCGCACTTGCCAGGCAAGCGCTATAACCAAGGAGCCTCCCCTCCAGCTGCAGCTTAATTTTAAGTAACAAAGAACACAAAACAAAGTGGCCTCAAAGCTAATCACAATTTCTAAGAGGAGAAATGGCTCATCACTACCTATAATAGAATTTTTTTCTGATACCGTTAGCCTCTCCCTAGTCTAATCTCAATATAGCAGCCAGTTAGTTTATTTATTTATGCATTCATGCATGCAGTTCTGGGGGGCAAATTTGAGGCTTGGTGCACCCTACCAGTGAGCTACACCCCAGTCCAGCGGATTCTTTCTTTCTTTCTTTCTTTCTTTCTTTCTTTCTTTCTTTCAAGAGAGAGGGACAGTGAGAGAGAGAGGGAGAGAAAGAATCAGTTTTTTATTCAGTTTTTCATGTGGCCTTCAATACTCCATTGTGTATGCAGTGCTGGAGTAAGAACCCACGTTCTCATGAATGCCAGGCAAATGCTGCAACCACTGAGCCACCTCTCCAGGTTCTGCAGGGGATCCTTTTTAAGTGTAAATTCATAGCCTAAGAACTCCTTGGCCTAAATCTGTCTTCCCATTCCACACTCAGTCATTCTGTTCTGGTGCTCAGTTTTCTCTGTTTCACATACTATCTAAATCACCCCCTGACTTCCTTTCCCTGGTTGCATGTAATCCAGGAAGGCAGGAGGACCTTCTGTCTTTTCTTCACTGCCCTACCCCTGGTGTCCAGTTTGGCTGAGCACAGGTGCTCAGTTCATATTTGTGAGATGAATGCATATCTCTGAAATTTGTGTCTCTATTAATTAACTCTGCAAAACAAGTTCACTCACTTGCTACCCCAGACTTGCATTACAGACTTGGGCTGGTTCCCCAAGAAGCCATGCTGCTCAGAAAAGGATAATTCCAGAAGTACCTGAGAGATATCCCCATGATCTCACAAGAGATCAATGGCCCTTAATTCAGCATATTCCAAGCCAACATTTTTTTCTGACATGCTTTTTGGCATGCTTCTAGCTCCTCTTAAAAAAAAATCATTTTTTCATATTAGAGTAATTCCTCAGCAGATTTTTGAGACTACTGTGACTTTGCCTTGGGGACCTCAGGAGAGTGAAGAGCCTGTCCATCCAGGAGAGCATTGAGTTAAGTGGCCTGGCATTTGGAGTAGGTTGCACCCTGGCTCTTGCTCATATCGATCAGCTCTTAGGCAGCAACACAGAACAACTATGCTCCTTGTCCTCATCAATAACACCTTGAACAAGGTACTTGCGGAAAGCTTCCCAGAGAGTACTGACTATTCCTTTAAGATTTTAATTCTACCTTTGGATCCACTGGCGAAGTCTATTACAGAAACCAGTCTGCAAGGCTCTCAGCAAACAGCTCCACAGTGCTGTCTTAATTGTTTATCTTTAGGTTTTACTGAAGATTCTCCTATAAAAAATATTTTAAAATAAGGCCATACCTGAAAAACTTGTTTAGGAATTAAATTAAATAAAAGTAGTTCTTCCTAGGCAGGCGCAGTGGCACACACTTATAATCCCAGCAGCTCAGGAGGCTGAGGCAGGAGAACCACAAGTTCAAAGCCAGCCTCAGCAACCTAGTGAGGCACTGAGCAACTTATCAAGCCTCTGTCTCAAAATTAAAACTAAAAAGGGCCAGGGATGTGCCTCAGCATTTAATCCTTGGATTGAATCCCTGGTAAAATATGTACATGTTATACACTTCCTTAGAGTAATGGCTATTTTCCCCCTTTGGGATAAAAACTACATAGAAATCAAGTTTCCTCTTTCTGCCCTCCCAGTCAGGAAACCTAGCACAAAAATCATGGGCACAGTCACAATGCTCACCCCATGGATGACACATAGTTGTCCCTTGCTATCAGTCCAGGATTGGTTCCAGGATATCAATCTTTATAGATGCTCTAGTCCTATAGAACTTCTGCACATTACTCCCACATACCTTGAATTTCTAGGTAACTTAATAGAGCAAATACGATGTAAATGATATGTCAATAATTGTTACACTGCATTGTTTAGGGAACAAAAAAAAGAAAAAAGTCTGTACATGCTCAGTACACATGCAGTTTTATTTCTGATGTTTTTGTTCTGAGTTTGGTTGATCCAGAGATGTGAAAACCCAGACACAGATAGTGGCTGTACTTGAATTCTCTTCTCCACCTCAGTTTCTGATTTTCTATTTTCCGTTTATTACCTCACAGCAAAGGTTTCCTTGTAAGTTGCCTCAAAGCCACTATGGAAGAATCAGAATGTAAATAAACATGAAGTATCTGTCTTTATTAAGAGTCAACATCAAGGGCTGGGGAGGTGGCCCAGCAGTAGAACACTTACCTGGCATGCACAAGGATCCAGGTTCAAACCTCAGCACCACATACACAACTAAGTTTCAGAAAAACAACAATTAGATGAAAAAATAAATAAAATTAATTCTCTCTTTCTCACTCTCTCTCTTAAAAAAAAAAGTCAGCATCAATGAATGAATTCAACCTGTTTCCAGTCAATGGCTTATAGGATTAAAATAATAGAGGACATTTTGAAGGTATGGGAGAAAGATTCTAGGAAGCATTGAAATGAAACCAGTGAAATAATCAATCTCCCTGAAAATCGGAGAGAAAAACTTGAGGCTCCTTTTATGAATGAAGAGAGAAAAGATAAAACATCTCTAAAGGTTTTTTCTCTGTGACTCCTAAGTGGTAGCAGGCAGACACCAACAATTTTAAAATAAAGGAAAGTATTTAAAGATCCTCAGCCCGGCCTCATAGTAGGCTGGGATGTGCCACAGGTACTAACATAGAAGAGACGGGCCTCGAAGGCACCACAGCTCAGAGACCAACACAGCCTGTGCCCACCCACGAGCGCCACAAGAACTAGGCAGACCAAGGGAGCCCATCGGCTACCAAAGGCTTCAAACATAATCCAGTCACATTGTTAACTACTTGACTTCCATATCGCTCATCATCCAGCCAGAATTCCTCTGCTTCAAAAATCATCCTAGTTGCCATCTTTAGAAATTCAAAAGTGACACACAATATTTCCACTGAATAATCTCATCCTCCTTTAATATTCAATACCTTTCACGTGTTTGCAATACGCTACCACAAAGATGGCCTGCTGACTTCAGGGGCAGAAAGACCAGGACCGTGAAAGCCCATGGAGCTCTCTGCATCGGTGACACCAGAACCGGTCCATGGCTCGTCAGCCCCAGGTTCCTTCCACAAGGCTATGCGGCCAGGTCGTGGCTGGCTTCTGCTTCCACTCTCTCAGCTAAAAGCATAAATCATGGCATGACATATCTGCGCTTACCCTTTCCTATGTGTCTCCTGGTATTTTCTATGGTTGAGTTTCTGTTTACATTTGAAAGAAGTCCCAGACAGAACCTGTTCCTGTTATTTGAAGGGTCGGTGAATCCATCTATGAGCACACTTCGGGAAGAAGCCTGGAAAGTCTCCCCCACTCGGTTGTTCAGTTCATAGTAGGCGACGGAGCACCAGTGCTGGGGCTCCTCATAACACACTGGTCGAAAGTCTGAAAGAAATGAGACAGCGCTTCATTACCATCACACTTGGGCCTCAAAGCTCATGATTCCACCAGGAAACGGAAATGAGTGCTTTTAACCAGAAAGTTGGCTGTAAGACAAGCTAGGTTGCTTTACAATCTTTTGCATCTGTGACTAATGGAAGCTGTTTGGGGTTAGCACAGTAGTGGATCAGAGATTTGTTAATCTTCCATGGTTAGAGCTTTAGTAAATACGATCATTAGTAATGATGGGGACAGTGAAAAGATAATATGAACAGATTGATGTAAAAAATCATTACCCCTAAAGGAAACAGCTCAAAGGAAGTTGGCTGGTCACTTCATCTTTACATATGGAAGATAGCATCTTACTATTATTGTGCCAAACTGAATCCCTGGGCCAAAAATAATCATTTGGATATGATAAAAAACCAAATTAAAACATTGAACAGAATTTTATTTAAGAAAGAAAAAAAAACCTTCCATACAGAGGGGCTCACATTCTCTACTTGTATACATATGGGATATCTAGTTATAGATGGCATAAAAGTAATTTAAAGAAAGCTGGATATGTCATCTGCAAACCCATGAATGTTATGTTTGCACCCCAAATTTTAATGTTAAAGTAAGTTTTCCTGAAACCAACCACAGAACAGAGTTTTTCCTTTGTCATCCACACCCCTTCTCTTCCTGTTGATATTTTTTCCTTGAATACATTCATAATTCTTGTAGCTAGAATGTGTTCCTATATGCACTAAAATATAATTTTATGAAACATAAATTAGGGGTCACAGTTTGATTTACAAAAGGATCTCCACTTATAGAGTTTACTCTGGAATCCTTTAAAAAGTAAATCCTTTAGATCCTTCCTACTCAAAATGTTCATGGAACAGTAACATCTGCACCACCTGGGATCTTGCTAGGATTGCCAATTCTCAGGCCCCCCCCAGATGTACAGAATCAGAAACTGCATTTACATAAGACTGCTACATGATTTGTATGAACATTAAAGTTTTTTGTATGAACATTAAAGTAAGCAACACTTACCTAGCTTTTTATGAGATGCATATAAAATTTTTTAAAAACCCTGCTTAGATACATTTTGAAGAGCACCCCTCTAGCTAAATGAAAGATACCACTATAAACCAAGAGTTCAAATATATTTTTACCATACAACAAAATGTTTAATTTCTTAAGTCCTCAATTCCATACCAAATGTTAAGAACTACAAACTTCTATACCAGGCATGGGGATGTGCACCTGTAGTCCCAGCTATGTGGGAGGCTGAGATAGGAGGATCACTTGAGCCTAGAAATTCCAGGCAAGCCTGGGTGACACAGTGAGAACCCTGTTTCAAAATAAACAAAACAAGACATAAAAAAGAAAACACCACCACCAACAAAACCTACAAACTTCTAAGTGCACGATTAAAATAAAACATCCATTCCCCTGTACTGACGAATGCCAAAGTTAAAATGCAAAGCCATGCTATCTGCTTCTTAAAACACACTTTTGTTTTGTTTTGGGGTAATAGGAAGCAATCTTAGAAAATGGCTACTTTTAGCCATTCACCTGCAATTTACCTCCATAAGGGTAAATGGAACAAAATGTTTCTGAAGTGACATTCTGAGTGTCTTACCAAAGAAATTGGTTGTTCTGAGATCCTCAGTGAAGGGTTGATCAGTTTTCCCTCTGGTTTATGAATTAGCATTGACTTCAATATTTTCAAATCGAACAGTTGTTCTCTGAGCTCTCATCCATTGAAGTCTATTACCCAGTTTGCAAATCCCATAGAAAGCTTCTTTGAAATTAGCTATTTTCAGTTCCTATGTTACCATGGATTGTACAACAGCTACAGGAATGAACTGTTCCTGAGATACTTCAAGATATGGCCCCGAAACAGAACAGGTAAAAATTAATTATAACCTTGGGCCCAAGGCACACTGAGCAGGGTCCTTCTCCCCAAATATCAACCCTGATGAGACCATGATTAGGTAAATTGTATGCATTCAGTACATGGTAGCTTATCAGGAATTAATGCACAACACAATAAAAAAACTCTAAGGCAGAGGGAAAACTTCGGAGAGGCCCTCAACAACTGATTCCTTCAGCTTCCATTCCTAACGTTAGTTCAGAAGGCTCTTGCAACACTAGTGGTGGAACATAAAAGGTCGATTGGTCCTCCTTTGTGGAACTGAATTGTCTACACAGGTAGTTCTCACACCGAGGAATGCACACAATCGCCAGCAGCACTTGCTGAAAGTGCAGATTCCTGACCACATGCCCAGAAACTCTGGTTGTTTCGAGCAGTGCGTGTGGGCGAGGCTGTGTGCATTTTAAGAGGTCCTGTTGGCATTTCTAATGCAGGGTCTCATGGGCCACACTAGGATGCCATGTGCAAGGTATATCCTTGTGACAAAATGGACTGGGACCCTAGGAAAAAAGTTACAAAGCAAGATGGCCCTTTTGCAGGTCCTGGGAAATTAAGAAAATTAAAGGGTGGGACAAAGAATCATCACATGACTCAGTAGTTCTTCTCCTAGGTCTGCACCCAGAGGAACTGAAAGCAGATGCTGGCCTGCTGGGGTACACAGCAGCATTCTTCACCACAGCCGGAAGGTGCGAACAACCCAAACTGCCAACAATGGATAAATGGGTTTTTTTAATTTTATATGCCCATACATGGAATAGTGTTCAATCACAAAAATAAAGTACCGAGACATGTTACAACATGGATAAACTGAAAACACTTCATTAGGTGAAATAAGCCCAGTTTAAAAGTGCAAATGTCGTATGCATCTACTTATAATCAGGTACCTGGGACAGGCAAATTCATAGGGATAGAAAGGAGATTGGAGGATACCAGGAATGGGGGTGGTAGGATCGCTTAATAAGTACAGAGTTTCTATTTAGGGTGATAAAAAAAATTACAAAAAAAGCAAAAAAATATTGCAAATAGAGAAATAGATAGGAGTGATGGTTGGATAACATTGTGAATGCACTTAATGCCACTGGATTGCATTCTTAAAAATGATTAAAAGGACAATTTTTATAATGGGTATATTTTCTCACAGCTCAAGAAATTAATATCATGTAAAAAAATCATTGAATTGTACATTTAACAGGTGAATCATGTGGCATGTGAATTACATCTTACAAAACTATTTCACAAATTAGGGGCTGAAAAAAGTAATCTCCTGTTACTCTTATTTATCTATGGGTCTGTTATTCAAGTTGGTATTTGTGATCAATCATTCAGAGAGGAATTCTTTTCCTTGAAATACACAAACCTACTCCTTCTCTGAGAACCTCTCCAGCTTCTGCATCATGGCTGGGCTTTGTCCTTTGTGGGCAGGAAGAGGGGAAACAATATCACCTTGTTTGTGTAACCAGGGACAGAATGCAAAGTCCATACAGGAAATCTTTATAGCATAGATGTGTTGTGTTAATGTTATTTTGAAACATAATTATTCTGTCCTTTAACCATGGCTCAGCCCTCAACTGATTTCTTTCTGTCATGACTTCTCAGTGAACCCAGCCATGTGCAGGACTTCGACCACCCACTCCACACTCTGTGATGACTCCTGAGATTTCCTCTAGCATCTGAGTCTACCCCCCACATCAAGACCCATTGATTCTACCTCCTCTAATTCATTGCCTCTTTCCAACCCCACACCCCTTGCAATCACTTGCCTGACTACTACAGCCCCCGTCCCTTGATTTACATGATCGCTCCACACAGTCACTGCCTCTTGAAGGTCAGAGAGCGTGGTAATTAATCATTATTCACTTCTAGCCTTGGCCTGGCATTGTACACTTAGCAGATGCACAGTCATTACTTCCTGAGTCAATAAAATCTCTGTCTACAATTCTGAGCGTTAATACACGTTCCAAACACCTGCGTGGTAATTTCTGTACTCAATAAGCAACTAATGAGCAGCTCTATGCTGGACATAGAAAAGAGAAGGAATCATATAATATAAAGTGATAAACGTGGAAGTACGCGTACAAATAACTTGCTGAGGAGGCAAACTAGAAAGGGAAGAGGCAATTCCTTTACCTTCCCTCATTTTAAAAGTTCTTCGAGAACCGGGGCAGTTTTTGTTGAACATTTAAGCCCTTTTTCAGCAACCTAAGGCAAATGCTTGCATTTAGTAAGGATTTAATAAATATCTTTTTAAAGAGTGAATTTATGAATAAACGAGTATGGCAGATTTTAACAGCTGGCACCATATGTATTCACATTTGCCTTTAGGAAATTGTTAGTTCTGGATATTATTTATCGTACACTTATGAATTGCATATAAATCTCTTCTTCGTATCTTAACTTGAACCCACGTCACAGGTAAGACAGCACATGCACTACTGTTGTGTGCTAGATTCTTCTTTTCTCTTTTACAAGCTTTTTCTCTTTCTTTTTTTTTTTTAATTTTATTTTTAAAGAGAATGGGAGGCTGGAGTGGTGGCTCAGCGATTATGGCGTTTACCTGGCATGTGCAAGTATGCAGGTTCGAACCTCAGCCCTACATACACAACTAAGTGTCAGGCCAATGAAAGCCACATGAAAAATTAAGTGAAAATTAATTCTCTCTCTCTCTCACTGTCCCTTTCTTTAAAAAAAACAAATAAAATAAAGAGAGAGTGAGAGAGAATTAATTTTTATATATATTTTTTCATCTGGCCTTCATTTCTTCTACATTTAGTTGTGTACGTGGTGCTATGGTTTGAAGCTGGTCCTTGCGCATGCCAGGCAAGCACTATAACTACTGAGCCACAGTTTCAACCCCCTTTTATAAGCTTTTTCAATTCAGCAAAGAGTTACTGAAGAGCTCTCTATTCAGGCTGGTGTCCTGGCTTCACAGGGCACAAAGTGAGATTCACTGGTTGGAGGAAAGTTACCCACAGATCTTTGATAGCCCTTTGATTGTTGAAAGAGGCCACCAAGAAAAGGGCCTATCCCAACCCTCCAAGTTGCCTGCCCTCAGGCCAAGTTATTCTGCTTTGATTAGAGAAGTATTTTAATCCTATTTCTATTGCCTTAAACAGAAATCCTTGAATATTCTCAGGGATGGTGTTCAAATCCATTTAGTTTCTGAGAGTTTCTAAAAGATCAGAATCTAGAGCAAAAACATTTGCTCAAATTGGGTACAGTCCTGATTATCATGCTGTTGTGTGAGATGTCCCTCCCTCTATACCTTGTTATGATGTCAACACATTCCCCATTTGACATGAAAACAATAAAAATTGGGCACAGTCCTGATCCTCTAAGAGGGAGGATCCAACGGTGTCCAGGAGATTATCTGGTAAACTGTAAAGTGCTACCTAAGTGTCAATTACAAGAACTATAATTATGGTTGTCCACCATAAACAACAGCCTTGGGTCCTGGTTTCCCATATTTTCCCATAGACCATGGCTCTTACTGACCTGAGTGTTGATATGGAGGAGACTCTGGCTCAGACGGACTTCCTGGGGTGTGGGGGTAGCTGGCTGAGCAGGGGGACTGCGAAAACAGGTGGCTGGGCGAGGGAGGGAGCGCAGGACATGGAGGCTGCTGGAAGGACTCAGGGTAGGTGGCATTGTGTGGCATGAGCGGTTCGCTGTGCAGGGAGGCGCTGCGGAACTTGGCCAGGAGGCTGAGCTGGGGGTTGTATTCACTGTGTCTTGGCACCAGCACTGGAGGCAGCACTAGGAGCAGAAGGTGACAGGGATGTGAGAGCTGATCTTTGCTCATCAGGAGAGAACAGAAGAGACACTTACTTCTCTTATATGTCCATTTGTTGATGACAAAACCATTTTTCCTTTGGGATCTGCCCTTCTGCTATTCATTGTGCTCATCAAAAAATTCTCCATCTCTACCCAAGAAGTGAGTGTAGGGATCACACTAAACCAATGGCTTTCTCCTTATCACCTGGATCTTAAGCAGAATGTCACAAATGATGACAAAGTTCAGAGGAGGATCTTTCTAAAGTCAGCAATGCCTGTTCACTCCCACCTTGGACATGACCGGAGCTATCCTGATACTTGGCTTTCTAGAGACCTGATTGTTTACATCTTCTTTAATTCTGCTGATAGTCCTTTTTTTAAGGCATGATTGGTTTCTATTGCTTGCAATGAAACCCTAAGTGATACCCAGAATATTTTTCCTTCAGGGACGCTGTTGAATTATTTATTTATTCAATTTCAGACTCAGCAATGCTTATGAAATAAAAACATTCTATTTGTCCTTACAAGAAAGATGTAAAGGAGAGAAACTATAAGTTATCAGCTGAGATGCAAGCAGTGAATGATAGTAAGGGCAATCAAGTAAAAGATAAGCAACAATAAGAAAATGTATAAATGAAGTTTGCTCATTTTAGTAGCTTTCTTCTGGGTTTCATTCTTTAAAAACATCAGTGCCCCCGACCTGAGTTGATAAGAAACACAGGAATGGATTCAAATTCTCAAGGGCAAGCTTTGTCTGGGCACTCGAAGCTTCCAGTAACGTCTAAAGCATCTATGTCCAGCAGAAAGGAGGTGCCTATATGTGTTCAAGTGTACACTGTGACACTTGAACACAAGACCAAAGCAGCAGAGAAGATGGGGAAAATGATCAGAGAAAAGGCGGAAGAAAATTTCGTAGAGCTAAAAAAGGTTCTTCACCTTCAGAGAAAGAAACACAGAATACAAAGTCCTATTAATAAAGATCCATCCAACTTGGATCGTACCATCTTGCATTTCTCACCTTAAAGAATAAATGAAATATTTTGAAAGCACCCAGAGAATCACCTCAAAGTCACCTACAGAGAAAGGAGAATCAACTTCCCACTCCAACACAGACCACTCAGAGATAATGGACCAGGACCCTTCTGAAGGAAAGCAATTCTTATCCCCCAAATTCCACCATATGAACCAGAAGAAAATTTTAAAATTCATATAAACTATGAACTATGAATAAATATCAAGAATTGAGAAAAGGAAGGAAGGTAGAAAAGCAATATAAGTAGCTAAGTCCTCATCTTTGATATTAGCAAGGTGATATCTAAAGGTGATAAATTTGGAAATAAATATATATTATTCAGAGTTACCTCCATAAATTTTAGCAATCATGGAGGGGAAAGAGTGAAGAACTAAGCAAAAAATCATTGAAAGATGTTTCTGGGAATATATGGAGTACATTTTCCTTCCAAGCACATTATTCAGGTATCACATGCAAGTATTGATTAAAAAAAAAACTCATAAAATGCAAATGTTCTAAAACTGCTCTTTACAAAAGGTCTTTAAAAAAAAGGTTAAGTATTAGGGCTGGAGTGGTGGCTCAGTGGTTGCAGCACTTGCCTGGCATGCATGAGTACGCAAGTTCAAACCCCAGCACCATGTACACAATGAAGAGTCGGAGCAATGAAAGCCACATGGAAAACTAAATAAAAATTGTTTTTTTTCCTCTCTCTCTCTCTCTCTCACTGTCCCTCTCTCTTTAAAGAAAAAAGGGGGAAAAAGTTAAGTATTTAGGAATGTTTGGAAACAAGATAACAATAGTAATACAATAATAGGAAACCTATCAATTGCATTTTTATCATAATACATTTATCTCTTTTCTAACAAGCAATAATTTTCAGTTTTATAAACAAAACACAAACTCAGGCAGGCAAATGAAAGATTTTAAACTTCCCCCTGTACAAGCTAGTATTTATGTATTCTGCCTTATGACATTAGAGAACACTCAGCACCACCATGTAAAAGTGACATGGATGATAAACTGTGAAGTGTCCTTCAATGTGTTTTAAGCCTCTACCAGAATAAAAAGAAGATTTAACTCCTGAGTAGAGGGGCTAACACAGTCAGTGACAAATGGCTTCTTTTTCAGTGCTATTTCTTCATCACAATGTTAACAATGTTCAAATAAACATTTTGATGAAGAAGATTTTGACTCATCTCTGCGACTTTGGTTTTAAACTAAGAAGTCCACAGTGTTGATTCCTAACACCAAAGAACATGATGCCTCACTACCTTCTGAATGCAGAGACATCCATTTCTTTAATAGTAGATCTGAGGTACCAAGAGAAAAGAAAAGGATATCGTTTTCCTTATGGTAAAAAATACATCTTGAGAGTATACGTTTTTACCATCTGGATAAAACCAAAAGTAGTGAATGTTTGTAAAGAAAACTGATGGTCTTATTCTGGCTGCTTTTAACTTGCATGACTCAGGTACCTTAGATTTGCAACTGATGGCAAGTTTAAGGCAGACTCAGCAACTCAGTGAGGCCCTAAGCAATTTAGCAAGACCCTGGCTCAAAATAAAAAATAAAAAAAGCTGGGGATGTATCTCAGTGGTGAAGCACCCCTGGGTTTAATGCCCAGTACCACATATGTGTGTGTGTGTGTGTGTGTGTGTGTGTAGATAAAGCACATCTATTATCTATCTATCTATATATATATATAATTTGCAACTGATCATATTTTTAAACACTCCTACTCAAAACAAAGCTAATTACTTAATACTATTTTTACATTTCAACTGCTGCTTACAAATAAGACATAGATTATGTACTTCCATTTCTGTTTTGAGCCATGTTTTAAACACTATGTCATCTTCATATCTCAGTGCTACATGTGGGGGAGGCAGCAGAAGGAGTTACTAGGCACATGGGTGTCATGCAATAAACAACTTAGGTCTCTTTTTCAAAAGATTCATGTTTTTTTATACAGTATGATTATTTTATATAAAGGAAAAATTACACTCCTGAAATAACATCCAGACACATTGAGTAAAATCATTATGGATGATGTAAACATTTTTGAACGGCTTTTACTAGACCCGAGCCAGGCTGTATCTGAAGGCTGGACATATTTCACCAATTGTTGGGTACCAGTCTGTGAAAAAACTGTATTGACACTTTCAATAGCAATTTGACAGAATAATTTTTGTATCTCAAATATTTTTTTAAATTGACCTTGTATTTTGTAAGTCTTTTTTAAATTTCGTTAGTCTAGCAATTCATTTTATTGTAAAAGTACTGATTCAAAGGATTAGAAACTTTAAAAGCCTAAAATTGGTTCCTCACTACAGATAGCTTGAGAAGCACTGAAGCAGATTATTTAAGTGATCATGGGAATGAAAAGAAAATGCAGTCTTCAATGTTCCTGATATGCTGTTAAAAAAATGAGATTACAAAGGCAAAACTTAAGCTTTTATAATTAGGGATTCAGCAAACTTGTTTGAGATTAACATTTTTGTTCTCACAATATGTACTCTACACATAGCTAGATAGCTAGATGTAAACTGGTCTATTAAAAAGATCAGTTAGAGGGGCTGGAGCAGTGGCTTGGCAGTTACAGCGCTTGCCTGGGTTCAAACCACAGCACCTATGTACACAACTAAGTGTCAGAGCAACAAAAGTCATGTGAAAAACTCAATAAAAACTGATTCTCTCTGTCTTTCTCTCTTAAAAAAAAATCAGGAGTGAAAAAACTGTGTAGCTGAAATGCTACTTTAAATTGATATCATCCTGATCCATCTTTCTTGAAATTCAAATCTGTGATAACATGAAATACATCATCTACATATGAAAAACATTAATACTATCATCCTAAAAGAAACTTCACATGGTATGAAAATCTAAATTATCAAATAATTGTTTAAAAGTAGGCTTGTTTAACACCAAGAGGAAAAGTTGATATAGTTTACAAAATACTTCTTCCAAGTTATTGTGTTTTACAACTACATTACTTAGGAAAAGAAATTATTTCTTTTCCTATGAACCCAGCAGCATTTTACCACTGAGCCACACCCCCAGTCTTTTTATTATTTTTTATTTTGAGACAGGATCTTCCTAAGTTTCTAAAGGCTGGTCTTGAACTTGCAATCCATCTGCCTTGGCCTCCTGAACCTCTGGGTCTATAGTCGTGCACCACTGTGCCCAGGGAGGAATTATTCCTTAATGAACGTTTTTACATTTGGGTATGCATTCTTTGGGTAAAAAATCTTTGAGACAAAAAAAAAAAAAAAAAAAAAAAAAGATTCAAGCCATTTTTTGTCATAAACTCCACAATTTTTTTTTTTTTTTTTTGAGATGGGGTCTGTTGCCTAGGTTGGCCTTGAACTCCCGGGCTCAAGGAACTCTCCCAACTCAACCTCCAGAGTAGCTGGACTAGAGGTGTACACCACTCCAAGATATCCAAAGAGATTTCAAGAGAAGCAGGAAGAAGGAAGCAAAACAAAGACCTTCATGATCTAGGGGAAAGGTATCAGATTTGCCAAGAGTGTGGAACCATCTAATTGCCTTCCCAGGGTCTCCATCCCTGGATGAAGTGGCCATGAGAAGCCAGTTCATCATGACTTCCCTGACAACTACTTGGCAGCAATGATGGCTAGTTCTGCAATCCTCAAAAGTTACCTTCCTAAGACTGATGTGGGCTGGGCATGCAGTTATCCAACACCACACTAAGGTGAACTGAAGGTTTGAGCTGCACCCTAAAAGCGCTGTCTCCTGATGGGATGAAGACAATTTCCTGGACTTAATGTCACCCTTTGGTTTCCTGGAATGAGGCAGATGGCCAATGAAAATGAAAAAAAATATATAAATAAAAACTGCATTCTTGCCCAGAATGCCATAAGAACACTCAACCCAAAGAGAATTTCAATAGAACTGTTGTGGCCTGGGCAAGGGAAAAAAATAAACACCAGAGTTCTCCAAAATGGGGGTGAAATACGCAGATGTGTGAAGAGTATTAGAATGGCTCTCTTCTATAGTTAGAACCATATTTAAGGGCTGAGCCCAGGGGCAGAGCTCATGCCTACCATGTGTGAGCTACTGGGTTCGAAACCCAGCACTACAAAGAATGCACTTAAGAATGACCACCAATCTTTCCCCAATCCCTGCTGTTTTTAGCCCTGGAATAATTTTCAACAACTCTTTCACTGGCTGTTTTCTGACACAGGTAAAAGGTACCTTCTATTTATCTAAGCTTGAACAAAGTAGAAGCCCCCCCCAAAAAAAATCCTTTGATTTAGGTCAATAGAGATAATTCAGTTCATTGAGTTCAATTGGGAGAGTAGGGGGTAGAATGTCTATATTTTAAAACTAATCGCTTCTGGGGTTGGAGTGGTGGCTCAATGGTTACAGCGCTTACCCGGCATGCGCAAGTATGTGGGTTCAAACCCCAGTACCACATACACAACTAAGTGTCAGAGCAACAAAAGCCATGTGGAAAACTCAATAAAAATTGATTCTCTCTCTCTCTCTCTCTCTCACACACACACACACACACACACTATCCTTCTCTCTTTAAAAAAATTATTTACAAAAATTAATCATTTCAAGGATACTTCAAGACCTTTCAAGTACTTAAGAACTAGGAAAAGGTTATGAATGATTTCTCCAAAACTCATCAAAATAAAATTGCATTTTTCATAATCACATGAAGCTTGCACACATATTGAAATAAAAATATCTTTTTCCTACATTTTTCGGACTAAAAACTTTTGTATTCATTCCTAAAAATCAAACCCCTCTCTCTCTTCTCTACAGGTAGAGGTCCTTGTCTTTGTGGGTATCCCACCATCCTGCACCAACAGGACCTTAACTTTGAAATCAACCTGGACATCATGAACAAAACCCACCTGGAGTCTCCACCCGGCGATAGTGGTAAGGGTTAATGCACACCTCTTTCTGTTTGGAGCCAAAAGGGAACTCACAGCATTCCAGGGGCTTCAACTCATGGTGGGACTGGAGATCCGGCCAACGCCACACTCGGCAGTAAATAACATGGGGCAAACCCTTTCGGTGGGACACCTGCAGGCGCCCATCCAAGGACCTGGGTATGGTGACGCATTTGCTGGGTTGCCCAGGACAGCTGAGGGCCCTCTCCAGCTCATCCATGGCTCCTTTCTTCTTCTTTAATTTCTTCACTAAAGAGTCTACGGCCTTCTCTGCCCACTTCTCCTCTTCATCTCCTTGCTTCCAGCCAAGCAGTCTCTTCACTGCGGGGCTGGTGAAGGAGAAGAGGGAGCTGATGGGGGTGCTGGAGTGCATATGAGGTGGACCACAGACGTCCCAGCACAGGGAAACCAGACTCAAGCCCCTTCACGGCCTGCGCGGCCCGGGGCAAGTCTGCGGCCAGGAACTCTCCAGGAAGGTCATAGGTCCAAATCTGCTTCTTCTTCTAGAAGCAACTGTGACTGATTTCAGTTGGGAAGTGTGCTGGCTTCTTCCTAAGCCCTTGCATGGGGTGGCCAACTCTGAAAAACAAAGCGAGAGTCAGTGAGTTTCAGCAGGGTGGCTTTCAGAAAAGATTGAAGAAGGAGAGAAGAGAACAAACATTGTTCAAATGGTTTGACTTGAAAATTCAATCATCTTTGATGCAGCTTTCCCTTTTAGTCCCTGTGTCCAGGTCTTGGTCACTGCCTTGCAAAATCACAGTTTGTCTCTTTCTCTCCATTTTCACAATATCTGGGGTCTGGACTTTCTCACGAGAAGGACTGGGGCCCAGTCGGCAACCTCTGACTTCCTTCCTGCCCTCCTCCTGCTCTAGTCTACTTATTCCCAAACCTAACTTGTATCAAATCATTTTCCTATTTAAGAAATTATGTGACTCCTTGATTTCCCAAATGTGAACTTCTCCACCTGGGTTTCTAGGGCCTCTGTGTACTTCCCTATTCTTTTTTTTACAGGTTGCACATGTAACCTGCCCCCATTGTAAGAAATATATACAGGTGAAAAGGGAAAAAAGACTTAGGATCACTAATAGTCCTACCACTCAGGGACAGCCACTCTTTTCTTTTTATATTTATTTTTATTTATTGGTGCATCCTAGTCTTATATAGTGACTGGATTCACTCTTAAACATATCATTTCTTCCAAACTACTTAATAGGACAGCAATTCTCAAAGTGTGTCCAAGTATCCCTGGGAGTCCCTGAGACTCTCTCAGGGGGATGTGCCTTCCAATTACATATCTATATGAGCTAAATCCACTTCATGCACTTAAACCAAAACAACAGGTCACAACAGGTTGTGTATATCAGCAGATATGAGAATCCAGGTCTCATATTAAACCTGGCATTAAAGAGGTTTGTAAAAGGGCTGGAGCAGTGGCTCAGCAGTTGAGGCTCTTGCCTAGCATGTACAAGGACCCAGGTTCAAATCCCAGCACCACATACACAACTACGTGTTGGAGAAACAAAGGCCAGATGAAAATATAAATAAAATTGATTCTCTTTTTCTCAATCTCTCCCTCTCTCTCTCCCTCCCTCTTTCTTAAATGAGATTTGTAAAGATAGAAAACAATGGCACTTTTCTCACAAATGATTTCTTTTTTAGAGAGAGAGTGAAAGAGAGAATGTGTTAATTTTATTTTTTTCATCTGGTTTTTGTTTTTCCTCAACCTAGTTGTGTATGTGGTGCTGGGGAGTGAACCCAGGTCTTCACGCATGCCAGGCAAGTGCTCTACTACTGAGCTCTCCAGCCCCCCAATAATGTCTTTTTGAAAACATCATTTTTAATATAATAATGTTTGTATTCATAAATAATGGATTTATTATTTTTAATGAATCAGTATATATTTTTAAAAATCTCAGTTTCAATTCCTAAAATGGAAAAAAAATGACAGATGTAACTCACATATACAAAGGTTCTTTGGAGTTCTCTTTAACTTTCACACGAAAAGGGGTTATAAGAACAAAACTGTTCAAGAAGTCACACACAGCCCCATGCACAGATGTTTACACCAAGAAGTGTTGTCCCCACATTTATTACTCTGCCTGCAGATCCGCTGGATTTTGTACTCTTTCAACCAAGGGATGACACCCATGAGGTTTCCTGAGGCAGAACTGCATTTCCTCTCTTGTGAAAGCACTGGCTTAAACAAAGTTCTTTCTTCCAGATTTTAAAACCAGCCACCTCATTAATGTTTAAGGTGGCTGCTATGCATCACAGTTTGGAGCAAGCTGACTCATTTTAGTCTCTGGGAATCAATGTAGCTCAGAATCTCCAACAATTGTTTGTTTAATATGCATTAAATATAGTTTTTCTCCTTTGTTTCCCTGAAGGGAAAACTGCACCTTTCTGAGTGCTATTATGGGTTTAAAAAACAAAAACAAAAATAAAACAATTGGGCACTGAATACAGAAGTGCTCTACCACCAAGCTACATACCTAGTCCTTCTTTATTTTTGCTTTTTTAATTTTGAGACACTGTCTTACTAAGTTGCTGAGGCTGGCCTTGAACTTGTGATCTCCCAAGTTGCTGGGGATACAGTGAGGGTGTTGCTCAGTGGTAAAGCACTTGCCTAGCACGCACAAGGCCCTGGGTTCAATTCCTAGCACCAGGAAAAAAGAAAGAAAGAAAGAAAATTGAGACTAGATGTAGAGATAGAGGAAATTTGTCTAACGGGAGAAAATTGATGAGATTTAATGATTAGATGCAATGCTTATATCACTTGATTCTTCACAGAGACCCTATTTAGAATTCTTCAGAAGTAAGCTGTGATGAAAAAAGAGTTAAGGGCTCAAAAGCTGTTCTTTTTCACTTGGCAGTTTGACTTAGACTCAGTTTCATTTGCAAAAGTTGATTTTGTGGCTTAACAATTGTGAATTACAGCTAAGTCACCGTGCTCGAGTTCTGTTTAGTTAATCTAGACAGGTCGAAGATTGGAGAGGTGAGGGGCTTTAAGGAGGCCTGGCACTACAGAGAAGAACCCGAACAAACTGCAGAACTTTGGATTCTGCTTAACATTACATCAGATCTGTTATTAGCAAATTGTGGCATCCATCTTCATGCTTAGGTCAGTGGTGGAGAAGTCTTTTATAAAACTGTTCACCAGAGTTCAGCTAAATACACATTTTAAAAACCTTGTGCTCCAGGAGCAAATCGCAGTTTCCAAAAGTGGGTTGACTTTGTTTTTTTAACTATGAGTTCCTAGCTACCTAATGGCATGTGAAATCAATTTATTAGAACAAAATAGCTTTTGTAAAACCAACAGAACACACTAAGTTGCAGGGCAGCTAAGAAAGGAAGAGTACGTGGAAGAGTATGCATGCATAAGTTCACTGCGACTTTTCATTCGGAGGTACATGCTGGTGTGTGTGTGTGTGTGTGTGTGTGTGTGTGTGGTGTTTGTGGTGTGTGGTGTAGAAGTCCAAAATGCAAAATTTATTTTTTTTATCATGCCTTACAATAAAAATAGTTTCAAAAGTACTACTCCTAAACCAAACATTTCCTCAACTGCCCAAGGTTTATTTTAATTAATGACATGCAGGAGTCACCATCCTTCTTGTCCCTTGGAAAAGTCCCAATTAGTCCTGAATCTAGGGTCTGAAAAGCCTTGGCTCTCTGCTCTCACTGTCGCATTTCAAATAATTACAGTACTCTTACAGTGGCTCCAAAACCTAGATTTTATTGCTGCAAGACAGCTCCTGAATCATTAAACAACGGCCTTCGCATTACGGGAGGCCCAGAAGAGCTAAATTTAGAATCTCAGAGTATTAAACACCAAATTCATAAAGATGGTCTGCTGGTAAGGTAAGAGAATAGAAAATGTCAAAAAGTTAAGCTTTGGGGGCTGGAGCGGTGGCTCAGTGGTTATGGCGCTTGTCTGGCATGCACAAGTACACGAGTTCAAACCCCAGCACGACGTACACAGCGAAGTCTCGGAGCAACAAAGGCCACATGAAAAACTAAATAAAAATTGTTTCTCTCTTCTCTCTTTCTCTGTCCCTCTCTCTTAAAAAAAAAAGTTAAGCTTTGGGTACACAAATGTTCAAAACATGACTCTCTGTACTTGTTTGTACATTGTGTAGTTTATGTTTAAAGAGAGAGAGGAACAGTGAGAGAGAGAGAACCAATCTTAGTTTTTCACGTGGCTTTCATTGCTCAGTCACTTCACTGTGTACATGGTGCTGGGGTTCAAACCCACCATCCTCATGCATGCCAGGCAAGAGCTGTAACCACTGAGCCACCACTCCAGCCCCTACACCATTCTTATAAAGTACAAAGATGAACAAAATTTAAAAAATGAGATACTTTACAAAGGTGAATGCCTGTGAATCATCTATATAGAAACACAGCCAGTTGATTCCCACATAATATACCAAGAGCTATGAAAGAGAGAGAAAGAGGAGGTGATGTGTGAAGTGAATTCTTACTCAACCTTCAGGGTTCTAGGAGGACTCCTGAGAGGATAACCAAGCTGCACTTACAAGGATTAAAATCACAGTTAAGAAAAAATAAACGGATTTAGCAGATTAGGGAAATTTTCTAAGATTTTCTTGTGCAGTTCTAATCTCCTGAGAGAATCATGCATCCCTGTCACACGTCGGCTGTGTGGATTCAGACAAGTCATGTGGTCTCTCTGGTGCTCCTTATTTTCTCGTTTGCAGACCTGGACGGGCTCAGCCTCTGTTTCAGGGTCTGCCCAGGCGACGATGGCTCCACGACTCCACAGCTGGATGTGCCACATGGAACCACCACTTGTCTTGTTCAACTGCTCTTAACACTGCACCACTACCCTGGGCGGTTCTAGTGTGAGTCTGTGCCTGACACTCTGTGACACAGGGCAGAGCAAACAACCAACTTGTTCTCCACAAGCCTCAAACCCACCCCTTGACAAATGTCATCTAGCAACACAACAGTCGCATTCCAGTCCTTCGTTTCTTTCTGGAATCACTTTTGCAACTGCAAAGAGACAGGAGTAAAAACGTCTGCTTGGTGTCGCTGCGTTCAGGGCTGTTAGTTTGTGCGTCATCTGACATTCAGAGCCCAGTTCTCTCAACGCCTCCTGTTCACCATTGCAGCTTGTTTTCTTTGGGCAGAGAGCAAAAAGCACCATGGCTGCGCTTTCTCTAACTCACTCCTAGCTCGCTTCGCATATTCATAGCACCAAAACAGAGCTTCTTTCTTTTTCTGGCATCCAGGTTTTACAATAAACTCCAACTGAGTGAGCAAAACAATGTTTCATTTCTGAGTTTTTTAAATAAACAGGCGCACTTAAAAGGAAAATCAGTGCTGACCACATGTACACGCCATGACCTAACTGCATGATTTCATGCAGGGAAACAATTTACCAGACCCAATAAAAATTTGGGAGACATGGGCTTTTTTTGACAATAAGCTGTCAGTTTAAACCCAACCCCCCTCAGCACACTGAAGATTATCTTCACTCACTGGAGTTCCTTGAATCAGTCAGTGATTTTTTTTTAAGAGAGAGAGAAATAATTTTATTTAGTTTTTCATGTGGTTTTCGTTGCTCTGACACTTCATGTGTATGTGGTGCTGGGGTTTGAACCCATGTATTCATGCATGCCAGGCAAGTGCTGTGACCACTGAGCCACCGCTCCAGCCCCCAGTCCAAGATTTTTAATCCTGAAGAAGATAAAATTTTAAAAACACAATTGTTGTTTGGCTTCTCTGGAGCATGCCTAAGCACTGGGCACTCAGAACCTTTGAGATTCCTCATGGGCACTGCATTGTGGCCAATGTGGCCAAGAGAAGCCTCCATCATGGACCGGATCACACAACTCAGTCAGCCCAGGGATCAGGTGACATCTCTCTATTCTGCAAGAACCCAAAGCAGAAACAATCACCAGGACAGGACATCTTTATCTCATTATGTCTTTTAATTTTTCAAATTTATCAATTTTGCCCCTTTAATCCATGGCCAATATTAGGAATACCTAGTTCTACCCTGTAGGAAAGCTAACTAACCCAACTTAGAATTTGAAAAAATTTGCCAAAGACACACAAAACTCCCTTCAGGGAATAGACTGTTTTCTTGACTACTTTTTTATATATATATATAAAGAGAGAAGGACAGTGAGAGAGAGGGAGAGACAGAGAAAATCAATTTTTATTGAGTTTTTCACATGGCTTTCGTTGCTCTGACACTTAGTTGTGTACGTGGGTGCTGGGGTTTGAACCTGTGTACTTGCACATGCCAGGCAAGTGCCGTAACCACTGAGCCACCGCTCCAACCCCTCTTGACTACTTTTACAGCATTTTTCGTATACTAATGATTAATAAACAGTAAGAGGTGTGTGTGTTCAAAGTGTTAAAAATGTACCCAAAAGAACACCTATATAGAAAACAGATGGCTGTTATCACCACCGTTGGAGTGTGCGCAGTATGTCTCTTCACCGTACACATTTTAAAAGAAACTTGCTTGGGGCCAGAGCTTAGAGGCTACAGTGCTTGCCCAGCATGTGTGAGGACTCAGGTTTGAACTCAGCATCCACGTACACAACGAAGTACCTGACCAACGAACACCACATGAAAAACTAAATAAAATTGATTCTCTTTTCTCTCCCTTTCTCACTCTCCCTCTCTCTTTAAAAAGGAAGGAAGGAAGGAAGGAAGGAAGGAAGCAAGCTTGGCTTAAAACACACACACACACACATGCACAAATATCTGATTAAGTCAAATGTGTCCTCACTTAGGTTAGCTTGTCATCCCCACATGTTCCAAATAAGGGGCCATCATGAGGTTGTGTTGTAAAGTATAAACAACTCTCTTGTGTGCAACCAATTTAGTTTCATGAAGTTGGATAAATATGGGGATAGTATTACGATGACATCACATTCTGGACAAGAGACTTTCCCACCTGTTTTTGGAGGTTTCCTACAAATCTGTGAAAAGACAGTCCCAGTTCTCTGGTATCCTAACGAGCACCTTGTTGCAGGGGGGAAGACTTTCAGCCCACAGCACCAACCAAAGATGACAGAGATGCATTATTATAGTGAGACCTGCCTTCAGGGTGCAGTGGAGCGGGCTCAGGGCACCTCTGGGTCTCTGAATTATCTGCTGTTTCGGGTGACAGTGCATATAGATTGCTTCTGGGGAGGCAGTTCATGGGTATTTTTTCCTTTAAAATCTCCAAAGAGCCTGTGATCCCCCAAAAGGTTTTTTTTAAACCTACTGAATTAGGAGAAAAGGGAAAAGGAGAAAGCAAGAGAGAGAGAGAGAGAAATAAGCTAAGGAATGAAAGAGAAGAGTTAACTGTTCTGACTAAATGGCTACCAGGAAAGTGCTTCAAAAAGCCTACAGCTAATGGAGACACTGAGATCAAGGCAGAGGTGAGAAAGGTTCAAGGCCACTGAGCTCAATGTGCACTTAGAAATTTAATTACCTGCCACAGCTCTGGAGGTCATCAACCCACTGACATCCGAGGAAACCAAGGCACACAGAGCTCTAGTAGCTCACCCAAGATCACACAGCTACAGAGGGGCCTCAACTAACCACGGTTTGACTTGTGATTTTTTTACTTTGTAATGGTGTGACAGTGATATGCATTCTGTAGAACTTGTACTTCAAAGCTTGAATGTTGATCTCCCAGGCTAGCAATATGCCATCTGATCCTACCTCAGGATGTCAGGCAGCGCAGAATCCACAGCTCCCAATCAGCCTCCTGATCACCAGGGGAAATAACTGGCAGTCTCCACGTGCTGTGCTCCCAGCACTTTGGGGATACTGTGTCTTGTGTTTTTACGTTTTTGGCTTATGATACTGTCAAATTACAATGAGTTTATCAGGACATGCCCCTAGTGTAAGTCACGACACACTTGAAGCAAGTGGTAGTGCCCAAATTCAGACCTGGGCAGTCTGGCTGCAGACCCACACCCTTTGCTATGGTAACGATCTTCCTCCCAAAGTGGATGGAAAGAAAGCCACAATGGAACTCTCCCTGATTGACTCAGGTTGAGAGTAAAAGAGCTGGGGCTGAGCTGTACTGAGGAAGTAGCCCCGATGGCAAGAAGGTAGGACAGAAACTCTCCAAAGGCCTCCTCATTTTCCAGAATGTTGCAATCTAAGGGGTAAAGTGGCACAACAGCAGGGTTGGCTCTGTGTCCCAAAGAACAGGAAAAACTGAAGTTAAGCTATGTCTGTCAGTCATCATTCATTCATTCATTCATCTCAACACACTGCCTACTCTACCTGCTGAAAGCAAGGAGGATATGAATTTCCAGAGCTTAAAAAATTGTGTGGGGGAAAAAATTCTGACTAATCTATAATGACAGAAAGCAGATTTGTAGCTAACTGGGAATTGAGATGCGGAAAGAAGAGAGAAATTGCCAAGGGACTTGAGGAAAGCTTGGGGACTGATGGAATGGTCCCTAGCTTGATAGCTATGATGGTTTCTTAGGCTTACACTTGTGTCAAACGCAGTCAAATTGTAGACTTTCAATTGTGTGCAATTTCTTGTATTGTATGTCAGCTATATCTAACTGAAGCTATTTCTAAAAAATTTTTAAAAAATGTGTGGGGGCTGGAGCAGTGGCTTGGCGGTTACGGCGCTTGCCCAGCATACATGAGTAGGCGGGTTCAAACCCCAGCACCGACTACACAACTAAGTGTCAGAGCAATGAAAACCATGTGGAAAAAAAACCTAAATAAAAGTTGATTCTGTCTGTCTGTCTCTTTCTCTCTCACTATCCCTCTCTCTTTTTTTTAAAGAGAGGACAGTGAGAGAGAGAGAGAGAGAGAGAATCAATTTCTATTGAGTTTTTCACATGGCTTTCGTTGTTCTGACATTTAACTGTTTTTTGGGTGCGGGGGTTTGAACCCGTGTACTCATGCATGCTGGGCAAGCACTGTAACTGCCAAGCCACCACTCCAGCCCTGTTCCTCTCTCTTTAAAAAAGAAAAAAGTGTGGATATTTAATGAGTAAGGATTGAAAAACCATGAAGAAAACAAGCTTGGTGTTGGGATGGATAGAGGGGCAAGGGTCCCTCGTGGACCTACTGCTGAAGACTAAGTAGGTATCAACTAAGCCAAGAGCGTGAGAAAATGCGGCCACTGCAGGAGCTGGAGAATGAGAACTGCTGAAGAAAAGGTGAAGAGTGTGGCATTGGGGTGGGTGACTGGGTGCTTTGGGTAAAGGAAGGAAATGAATCCTGTGTCCAAGAAGGTGACGTCAGGGGAATGGCTGGAGGCAGCCCAGGCTGGACCTAGAAGGCAACATATGGAAAACAGGTTTTACTGTAAGTGCAAAGGAGAACTTTTGAATGGGCTTTAAAAGCAAATAAAATAAATGATCAAACTGAACTTTTAAATGTTTACACTGGCTGGAGAATGAATAGGATGGGAGAGAAGGAAGAGAGAGCAACTGGAAGACCTTGCAGAGCTGCAGGTGAGAGACCGGCCAGACACAGCAGCGCAGTGGAATCAGTGCCACGTGTTTTGTTTTTCTTAAAGGTGAGGCTTCTAGCGGCATCTTACAGATTGAGAGGAATTAATCAGTGCAAAGGAGAGACTGTGTTGCAAAAGAGGGGGGAGGACAGCAGAAGGAAAGAAAAGAAAGCAGGACAGACACAGGTGGGTGTGCCATCAGGTCACAAGCAGCCAAGGATGTTTCCTCTGCAAACGTCTAAGGACTCAGTGATTTGAGTGAGATTGGGAGTGACAGTGTGTTCTGGAAGGAAAGTAATAGGTAAGCTCCCATGGGGCGGGGGCGGGGGGGGGGGCAGCCGGCCAGCACTGCTGACTCAGAACATTGAGCCCTGATATTTTAGCTTCAGTCTAATAACAGCATCCTTTTCCCCTTCATAATACAAGGGGACAGCTAGAGCTGGATAAAGAAGCAAGTGCTTGAGCATATCACATCAATCAACTCTCAAAATACAGACTGGTCACTTTCCTACTGAAGTAGGTAGTGCCCTCAAGTGGGAGAAACAGTAACACTCCTGAATATTTTTCTTGATGAGCCTACCACTCAGCACTTACAAGTGAGGAAGGCAAAAGTTCTGAAATGGTAATCCAAGAGTTTACATTCCTTCGAGAAAGCAGTGAGTGACTTGTCTTTTGAACCCTTTTAATAGCTTAGAAGAAGAGACTGGGGAGTAGCACTTTCACACCCTTCCAAGGATGCACAATTAACTGACCACATTGGTTGCTTCTGCAAAGGTAATGGTAGCCGGAGGAGAAGGGTGGAGGACAATTCACTTTGCATTTTATATCAACCAGAAAATGCCTCCAACAGTAAAATTATCATTCTCCCTGAATAAGCTTTTTATTTTATTTTATTTTTAGGATAGAGGGATAGTGAGAGAGAGAGAGATACAGAGACAGAGAGAATCAATTTTAGTTTCTCATGTGGTTTTTGTTGCTCCAACACTTCATTGTGTACTTGGTGCTGGGGTTCAAACCTTTGCCCTCGTGCATGCCAGGCAAGTGCCATAACCACTGAGCAACTGCTCCAGCCCCTGAATGAGCTTTCTATTAAAAAGGACTGTTTCTCTCCACCCCCTTCTTCAACACATTTTGAAGAAGTACTATCTGATTAGTTTCTCTGGAGTGTCCAAATATCCTGGTCCAGCTCTTGCTAAGACTACAGGAAGACTGGATTTCCCATATCCATCAGAAAATAATGTACAATTTGCTCTAAAATGTGAAGATTGAACCCAGCAGCACTTTACTACTGAGGTACATCTCTAGCCCTTTTTACATTTTATTTTGAGACAGGGTCTAAATTGGCAGGGTTGGCCTCAATTTTGTGATCCTGCTGACTGCCTGTCTGGGATTACAAAGGTGCAACAATTTTATCAGGAGCTCTTATTTGTCTTAAAACTTCAGATAGCCAGAACTAAGCAGAGAAACAATGTAGCAGAACTAAAATAGGCTTTTAACTAGCAGAACCCAAATAGCATTGCAACAAAATAACAATTATCCAGAACCTTTTATGAATACAGACCTAAGTCTTTATTTGTATTAAAGTGCTTTGATTTAAAAGTCTCATGTGTACACAAATTTATATCATCCCTTTACTGACAATGAAATTCTTTTTTTTTTCTTGTTCTGTATATTTGTAACTTTCTTTTTAAAGAGAGGGGGAAAAAAGAATCAATTTTTTTTCATCTGGCCTTTGTTTCCCCAACACTTAGTTGTGTACGTGGTGCTGGGGTTTGAACCTAGGTCCTCACACATGTCAGGCAAGCACTCCAACCCCTGAGCCCCCAATCCAGCCCCTATTTGTAACTTTTCATGTGTTTATAAAGCACCCCACATTCTGAAGGAGAATAAGAGGTAAGGCCAAGCATTTCAGCATGAATGATTTATGAATTACAAATTGAAGATCCTTAGAAATCTATTTTTACCGAATTGTTTATAAACTTGTGAATAACTGTTTCCTTAAAAAAAAAAAAAAAAAAAAAAAAAAGACAGTTCTGTACCTTGGCAACCTTGAAAAAAATAAACCAGATCTTATGCAATACAAGGTGCCCTTACTCCAAGCACATCTGACCCATGAAAATTCAGATTTACCACAAATGTAAACTTGGGAAAATTTATTTGTCTAACAAAATAAGTCATAATACATGTGAAAGCATGATTCCACTTACCAAAAAAAAAAAAAAAAAAAAAAGAAAAGAAAGAAAGATTCATATAGCTTTTTCAGGAAAAATTAACCCTCCATTCAATAAATATTTACCAGGCATGTTCTGTGTTGCAGTTCCTAGAGTTAACTGTTAAATGTTAAACTTTAGAAAACTTACTTCTAAAGTTATATTGAATTCTTGGGTCAGAAACAATCTACATCCTTTGGTAGCACTGAGAGTTCTCACTTTACATTCCTACTTCCAAATGTAATTTTAACCTTAAAATTATATCATGCCCATCTTACCATCTAAATGTTTTTGTTGGTCACTGAAGAATACCATTGTCAGCACTCTGGAGAACAAATTAAATTAGTTTTGAGGACAATTTATCTTATAAACCCTTAGCCCAGCAAAACATCAAACATCCTTAAAACCTTAAGAATTTTACAACCATTCCAACTTTTGTGTAAGCAATACAGATTATTTTGCTGCCATAGTCAATGAACCACCTTTTTAAAAATGTTCCCAGCATTTCCTTCAGAAAACAGATTAGCTGTGTTATTCTAAATATCAGATGATATCCATACAGAATAGCTTAGCTCAAATGTGGAAAATTGATAGTTCTCTCTCTCTCTCTCTCTCTCTCTCTCAAATGGGTATTTAAAATTGGTTTTGTAGATAATGTGGCATATTCAACTTTTTTATCATTGTTGTGATGTCACCTTAAGACAACTTGTATTCTGTTTTTTAACCCTGATGAACATTGAGGGACAAGAGACATGAGCTCTCCTTAAATGTACACCTGGCAGGCAAATTCATTCTCTCTCTCTTTCTCTCCCCCTCAACATAAATGCAGTTCAGCCCACATGGGGAATTTTCATCACCTGCATTGCAAGAAGACACACCACACCACACCGCACCACACCACACCGCACCACACCACACACACAGAGGGCAGAACAGGTCTCAACATTCCCTGTATTTCATTCAGGATCTCTTCTTGACAACACACAAGTCATGTTGATGGGATGTATTTTAAAAACGTATTTTATGAATTTCCTTGCTCCAGCCTGTAGTTCTTACGGGTAACCAAAACAATGACCTTTCCCTTCTCCTTTTTCCAACTTCCGTTCTCTGAGAAGTGCATATCGCAGGAAGAATGAATAAACAGCCATTTTGCCTGGTATTGCCGAAAGTATTTTGCTATCTTTCCCTGTGCTTAGGAGTAGAGATCATTTAAAAAAAAAAAAAAACTTTTAAAATACCCTCCAGGAATCCCTCCTGATTTCCCAAGGCTCTCGTCCATTCCTTGAGTCAGTCACAAATGCTCATTGAGACCATCGTCCACTGAATGCTGTGCCTGGAGCTACAACTTCAGGATGGTTTCCCAGCTTCCCCGTCTTCAGCAGCAACTCTGAGTCAGAATACGATGCCACTGCCCTGCCTCAAATATGGAGAGTCCTTAAAATGTCACAAAAGGTATCTGGGAGCTATTTCTGCCCTTTCAAAAAGGTTTACTGGGGGGAAAGAGGATATGTTCCTTTGTTTTATTTTGTTTTTATTTCAGATACAGGTAGAAACAAAGTGGTTTCTTTGTAAAGAATCTAGAACTGCAGGGCAGTTCAGAAACAATGTTTATTTCTTCACTGTACCAAGTCTGGGGAGACCTACAGGCTGTAAGGAGCACCCACAAGACAGCTTCTCTGGCTATGTAGACCAGAGCTGGGTCAACTCCAGGAGGTGAACATGAGCTGCTCCAGGTTGCCCTGGTTTCCCCAGGTGGAACTCCCTGGAAACACAGGGCTGGAGAACTGGGGAAATGAGGCCCACTGCAGTGCTGATGCTTCTTCACTGTAAATGCATCCATTCCTTTTTACTATCGCATTCCCACCATATAAACCAGTGCCTCTTTAGACCTGCAGTTTGGACTCTCACAGTTGGGGAAGAATTCTAGAAATTAAAAACAAAACAAAAATCTGAATCTGCACTGGAATTAGAGAGCTCCTCCATGGCAATGAGCTCTGTACTTTCTCAAGATGGACAAACAGAGAACATAGTGCAAGACCTGTGGGAAATGTTTTGGTTGACAATGATGACCGTATTGTTGAAAAACACATGAGATGGTACAACTGGGTGATGAGGCTCGGTTGTACCACTGACTCCAAAGATTAAACTGCAGAGGAGTTTAGCTACAATTAGATCCACCCAGCTCAGAGAGACATTAAGCAGAGTACCTTACAAGTCATGGCTGATCCCACTATGGAAATCAGTACGGAGGTTCCTCAAAAGTCTAGGCATGGAACCACCATATGACCCAGCTACACCACTCCTTGGTATTCATCCTGAAGAATTAAAGCCATCTTACTACAGTTATACATGTATACTCATGTTTATAGCAGCCCAATTCACAATAGCCGAGCTACGGAACCAGCCTTGGTGTTTGTCAATGGATAAATGGATAAGGAAAGTGTGATTGATTTAGTATATACACACAGAGAAAAGAATAAAATTATATCACTTTAAGGAAAATGGATAGAACTTGAAAACATTATGTTAAATGAAGTAAAGTTAAACTCAGTAATGTTAAACTCAGTAAGTCAAGGGCCATACATTTTCTCTCATATGTGGAATCTACTGAGGAAAAAACAAAAGAAAGGTGAAGGGGTCTCATGAAAATCAAAGATGGTTCAGCAGAGGAAAGGGACCAGAGGGAGAGCAGAGAGGAAGGAAAGGAGAAAACACTGGAGAATGATATCGACCAAATTGCACTATTATATTGTGTGCATGTACAAATGCATTAAAAAATCCCACCATTGTGTATAATTACAGCACACCAAAAATATGAAAAAAGAAAGAGAAGGGGGAAAATAAGTGTTCAGATTTAACAGCAATGAAAAATTACAGTTGATCACCCATTAACCAGGAGGATATCTGTGCATTGAGCAGAACAAAAATTCTCTCTATATAGATTTAGTCACTGCGTCTAGATGAACAAGTACATTTTTATATACTGGGGAATATATAATGTAGCACGCTGCATCAGCTTTTAGAAATTGGACCCTAAGAGAATTAAAGAAAATATCATGAAAGACACTCTCAGTCTTACAAAAGGTGACAATTCCCATAAACTCACTAATTAAGTTGTATCTAAGCTTTACAGACAAAAATCCACATGTTGACAGATCAGCACAAACTTTCCAACTTGCGTATTTAAATTTAACTAATCATTCAAACTTTAAAATTGATAAAAGTTCCAGTCCTTTAAGAAGTGTGTCAAACCCCAGCAGGAACAAAATGTTCAGTAGGTTTAAGTCTTATTTAGCAGATAATTTTCAGTGATGCTTAACTTTAAAATAACCAAGCCCAAAGCCACAACTGAGATATATCAATAGTTACATCCCTGAGTAGCAAAGCAAAGAGAATAATAAACAAGATGTACTTTTAAGCAAAGAAAATATGAGGACATTCTCATGCATGATCTCAAACCAAGTATAGGACAACTCAAGCTTCTAGTCTTCTAGAAACCCTGGCACTTTATTGGCCTAGAAACTTTAAGTTGTCAAAGTAGAATGTAAGTAAAAATTGTTAACATGACCTCATATCATTTACTAAATTAAGAGTTCTGGTCAAAATTTTAATTTTATCTTGTGATTAACAAGAATTTGTAGAATGGTTGGATAAGTACTTTGGAAATCATTTGCTGTCATCTTGTAAAGTTAACATGTCATAATAACAGGGAGAGAGATGAGGGAGGGATCTAAAGGGGAATCAACAATGTAGCTTACTTTTTACTCACCCAAAAAGACAAATAATACTTGTGCAGTCATTTAATTCCAAATAAAATAAATAAATTAAAAAAAATTTCCATAAAAAATCATAATAAGACCTAGCAATTCCACAACCTGGAGTATAACCTTAGGTAGAAATGATAAATTAAATCTCTACCAGCATTTTAAAAATAGACTGAATTTTATCAGTCATTTCTCCTAGCAGAGGAAAATAGTGCTTCTTGAATTTTTGTTAAGAGATATTTGTGTGCATGTTACCAAAAATCTTTGAAGGCAAGTCTCTTAAAAAAACTATTGTCCATAACATAATATTTATAGCAGAATTCTTTAAAATAGCAAAAATCTGGAAATTATTTAATCATTCCTCATCTGGAAAATGAACAGACAAAATGAAATGATCTCACAATGGAATATTATATATTAATAAAAAATATATTAACTAAACCCACAAAGATTAATCCAAGAAACACGTTAACTGAAAAGAACAGAGCCTAGAAGACAGTAATGAATACTAAATCAATTTTATAAAGTACAAAAACAAAAGCTAAGTATCATGGGGATACATACATATGAAATTGAGTTATATTTTATTTTATTTTATTTTTTTTTTTAAAGAGAGAGGGACAGTGAGAGAGACAGAGAAAGAGAGAAACAACTTTATTTTTAGTTTTTCACATGGCTTTAGTTGCTCCAACACTCAGTTGTGTACGTGGTGCTGGGGTTTGAACCCGGGCCCTCGTGCTTGCTAGGCAAGCGCCGAAACCGCTGAGCCACCGCTCCAGCCCCTTGAGTTATATTTTAAAAGTCAAGACAATGAAAATACAAAACTCATGATATTAATACTTCTGGGTAAGAGTCAGAGAAGTGGCATTAGTAATATTATATTTTATATTATTATATCATATTATATCATTATAATGCTCCATCATAACTTATAAATGCTTCACATAGTCTTTTGAATGCATCCAACATTACCAAAAACATTTAATTAAAACAAAAAAATAAGAATTCTAATCCATAACTAGAATATACTTAGAAACAATTACTAAGATGATTAAGTATTTATTGAGCATCCATTATCCAAAAGTTATAAAGTTCTACAAAACTACATATGGAACCCTTAGTCCAACAGTTAAATGATTCTTTATGGACTATGAACCTTCCTGACTCCATGTCTTCCTTCACGCCTTTCTGCTTCCTGACTTCCTCTCCCTTCTTCAAAGTCCATTCTTCCAGAGTTGTCCTGATGCTTTTGATTTTGTTACCCCCCTTCTTAACACGTCTGTCACTTACGAATGCTGTTGCACACTGACTAGAGACCGAGTGGATCCCACCTTCCCTAAGGCTGTGGTTCCTTTAACCCCCAGTCTCACTCAGAATCCTAAGCCAACCCATTAAAAAGATGACAAGAAGACTTGTTGATATATCACTCCAAGAATACTTCTCGGTCATAATCTTATGTCACCTGCTCTTACATTCCGTGATAAAGATGGCATTCAGTTTTTCCTGAATGGTCTGCTATGAGGGGACCTCAAACTATCTGACTCCCTACCTCCATCTGCTACAGGCAGTTCCAGCCAGCACTGGTTAGCTTTAAGTCAGCTAAATCATCAAATCGACATCTTCTTCAGATCCTCGGGTGATCTCTTTTCTAATGAGCCTCAACTCTCTACACTCATATGTATAGTGATTCCTTTTCCAAGGCACTGATCTGGAACTACACCCCTTATTACAATGCAAACTGCCATGCAAACTGTATCCACCAAAGGGTCTAACACAGGATTCTCAATCTTACCACTACTGACATTTGGAGTTGATCCCTTGCTTGAGGGACTTTCCTGTGCACTGTGGAATGTTTAGCAGCATCCCTGTCCTCTACCCACTAGAGGCCAGTAGCACCCAACCCACCAAATCATGACAACTAAAAATACCTCCAAATATTGTAAAATATCTCCTGTCACCCTCTGTGGGCAACCTCTGATTTAACATAAATCATGATTCTGCACATTTATTACAAGGTCTTTTTTTATTTGGATCATTGTTGAGTAAAAATGATATAGAATTCCAGAAGGAAAAAAAAAGATGTGTTTAACATAGATGTAAATATTTAGAGAGAACTTGTTCTGCTACTGACTGACAGCATATGAATTAAGTTTTAAATCCTAGGCATAGAAAAGTTAGTGGCTTTTTTTTAAAGTTATGTTAGGGAATATTACTTAGTGCAGTTATTTAAGCTAAAGATACTAGAAGGATTTAGATCATGGTTTTATTTTCAAATATTAATATACTCAAAGAAAATAATGTTTTCCTGGCCAGCTTGAAACTTAGTGGTTCTGGTTATTTTGAACCATCTGAGCAAAGGCCAAAAGATTCAGACTTCAGTTAACTGTTCCATAAAGAGAAGAGCCGAGGTTTCCTATTTATGATACCTAAATCAAAGAGCCAAGTGCAATTACAAAATAGATTTGAAATGACTTCATTTTAACTTGACAAATATAAAGGGGAGAAAATTAATCTCTCCCTTATTCTCTCACTCCACACCCACCTACCTGTTGCTAATTTTGTTAGTTTTTACTTTAAACATTTTCCAAAACCATCTCTTCCTCATAATCCTCTTGGATCTCTTATCACCTCTCCCAAATTTCATCTATAAATTGCCAGATTTCTAAAACACATTTCTAATCCTACCATTCTTATCTAAAAATGTACCTGTACTCCCTGTAGCATGTTTGGAAATGCTAAGAATTCCCTTTCCTCCTTTCCCTTCCCAGTTATTCATGTTATTAAAAACAAAAAACTAAAAACTAAAATAAGAGGAAAAAGTTCTTGTTCCAGAAAAGAAGGGGTCAAATAATCATTGTTCATCCATCCCGCCCAAAATAATAATAATTTTTTTCTTATCTTTTTTCTAAATAAACATGTTTTACAATAGGAATACATTTACAGATATGCCTTTTACTCTGCCTGTTTCAATGAACAGCATTTTCATGTTATTAAATATTGTTTTTAACATCTTATGGTAGCCAGAGCTATATCCAACTTTTGATTTTAATTCTAAGTTGTATTTTAACTTCATTTGCAAAACTGTCTTTGTGCTATAATTTTTTTTTAAAGAGAGAGGGACAGTGGAGAGAAAGATATAATCAATTTTATTTAGTTTTCCATGTGACTTTCGTTGCTCAGACACTGTTATATACATGGTGCTGGGGTATGAACCGGTGTCCCTGTGCATGCTAGGCAGGCATGGAAACCACTGAGCCACCACTCCAGCCCTTGTGCTATAATTTTAAAAAGAAAAAAAAATTAAAGTACTGCATGTATAGATTTTACAGTTTGGTTTTCAACAGTTTCACAATAATTGCTAAAACAAAAAGAAAAACTTAGAGTGTGTGTCCCCTCTAGTCCTAAATAAATCTGTGGAAGCCATATACAGTTCTAAACACACAAGTTCTATAGTAAGTATTGTTCTGACAAAAGAAAGACATTACAGAAGAGGTTAAATCTCAACTAACTATAAATCACAATTCCCAAATCCCTTCATTTTTTTGGTGTTATTATTACTAGTTTGTGCTTACTTCTAGGTATTTTATTCTGCCTATTCATATAGAGAGAGGTCCTCACACACACACACACACACAAAGAATGCTCGTTGGAAATTTGAAAAAGGCTTAATCATCCTGCAACTGGTTTGAGGATATTTTCTGTTAGTATTACATAAATCTATGTTGTTCTTTTAACTCCTTCATAGTATTCAATATATGACAAAACCCTTTCTGCGTAAGCCAACCCTGCTATTCAAAATAGTCTGCCACAGGGTAGAAGTCTAAAATATATCCATGCCTGTCTATTTGAAAACTGGCATTAACTGAAGGAACATGGGACATCTTGAGAGGAAATTGCAAGGTAAATGTTTTCCCAAATGATAAAAAAGAATAGTGCAGAAATTTGATAACTTGTTTTTTATAAAAGCAAAATAAAAAGTTCTGTTATATTTTCAATACAATCACTCAATTCACGTAGTTCTCAACTAATGGGGATTCTTTAGCCAAAGTTCATTAGCAAGAATAATCTAGGGTGATAGAAATGTCCTATGTGTTAATAAGAGCATGCCCTTCTCATGGGTATGCAATGAAGAAGTTCATTTTTTATCTGCTCAGAAAGAAGCTGAGAATTTGTACTGTCTTGTATCTATCAAAGAAATTGAATTCCTATGTAATAACTTGGGGGAAATCACCAGGCCCAGATGGGTTCAGTGACAAGTTTCATGTAGAAAAGAAATAATACACAACTTTGTTGAATATGGAGAAAAGAACACTTTCAATCTCATTTTATAAAACCAGTATAACTCTGATACAAAAACCTGATAAGGATATTATAAGAAAAAAGAAAACATATACAAACATAACTCAGAAACACAGATGTAAATATCCTTAACAAAATACTAAAAAATCACATCCAGCCATCTAAAAAGTGTTAATGTATCATTACCAAGTGAGGTTTTTCACTGAAATGAAAGACTGGTAATATATTTGAAAGTAAGCAGCATGTTTCATCACATTAATAGAATAAAGAAAAAAAAGTCACATTATCCTCTTAAAAGATGCAGAGAAAACATTTGACAACATTCAATATCTATTCATGAGTCTTTAAAAAATGCTAACTTTCCGCAAACTAGAAATAGCAGGAAATTTCTACAATCTGTACAGGACATCTACAACAACCTAGAGAGAAGAACTGAATATTTCCCCATCATTCAGGAAACAAAACAAGGAAACCGTACTTTCACCATTGCCATTCATGCTTGTATGGATGCCCCAGCCAGTGCAGCCAAGCAAGAAATGAAATAGGCCAAAGGACTAGAAATGAAGTTGGAAGGCTTTCTGTGTTCACAGGCAACAGAAAGAACAACAAAGGCAAGAAATCCTAAAAATATCCACCAAAAAAAAAAAAAAGAGCAAAAAAACAACAATATTGAAGCTAGAGAATTTAGTAAGTTGCAGGATACATTTGATCAAATGTATAAAAACAATTGTGTCTCTACTTACTAGCACAAACAGGTGAAAATTTTTAAAATGACATTTATAATAAAATAAAAGGCCATAAAACATTTTTGGATAAACTTACTCAAAAAAACGAACTCAACTAGCACAATTACAAAACACTGCAGAAGGACGTTAAGTGGAGAGAGATACCATGTTCCTGTATATTATCTCAATATTATAAGGATTTCAGTTATCCCTGAATGAATGACATACATAGATTATATGTCATTTTGACCAAATTTCTAGGAGTATATTTTTATAAGTTGATGGGGTAATTTTAAAATTTATATGAAAAATATATAGGATTTAGAATATTATAAAACTGTAAAGCTCAAGATACTAGGAAAAGTCTAAATGTCCTTGGCACCTGAGTGATGGATGGTGGTGATCATAATCCCAAAAGACATAATTCTAAACACCAAAACCATGAATGCTGAAATCCTAAAATATCAGAACCATTAAAGTTATTCTAAAATCACACTTCTGAAAAATTAAAGTCCCATATGTTAAAATTTAGAAAGCTAAATTTTCTTTTTGGCTTTTTGTTTGTTTTCTTTTTAGTTTTTTTCTGCACTATTTTAAACTGTAAACATTATTTTTTAAATTTGCTGTGCTATTTCATCTTTGCATCATTTCCTATAGTGAAGACTTATACGGTGTAATGAAATTTAAAGCATTCTAATTTGTTTGGTGCAATTTTTTTTTTTACAAATTTGACTCCACAAAAGTGCATTACCATAGCTTTGGTTGTGTGTAAACATTGGATATGCTATGCACATAAAGATGTTAAAACTTCTGGGGCTGGAGTGGTGGCTCAGCGGTTTCGGCACTTGCCTGGCAAGCAGGAGGACCCAGGTTCAAACCCTAGCACCACCTACACAACTAGGTATTGGAGCAACGAAGTCCATGTGAAAAACTAAATAAAGTTGTTTCTCTCTTTCTTTGTCTCTCTCACTGTGCCTCTCTCTTTAAAAAAAATGTTAAAACTTCTTCAATAAATGAAGAGTTGTCTTTTTTGTACATCCACATTTGTTAAAGATAAAATTTCTAAAATTTTGACTAGGCAATTGCATATGCAGTGGTAACCCATATCATTATTTTTAATTGACCTCAAAAGAAGGTTGTACATCACAGTACTACAGATGACTGCAGTTATAAAGTAGGGTGCATGCGACTATCAGCCATAGTGATATAAAATTACTCATTTGCTTTTTGACCTATTTATGATTATGGTTCATCTGCTCTTAACTGCTATACCTCTGTGTCTGCAGTGTCCATGCTTTCAAAAACCATATATTATTGTTGCCTATTTTATTGTGTAAAGCAATCTAAAAAATGTTCTATTATATTTTGTTTCGTAAATTCCCGTTTAAAATGTGAATAAATGTCTTTTACAGAATTTGTAAATAATTTTTCCACAATTTTATACTTTGGAATTTTAGATTTAAAGTATTTTAGACTACATAATGTTATGTTAGAATTTTGGCATTCAGGATTTTGATGTTTGGGATTGTGACTATTGGGATAATGGCCCTAAGCTGATGATAGGATTTCATTCATCAAAATGGCACATTCAAGAAGAACGGAAGTTGCACCTGATGTAGATGTGATGAAATCTCTTTTGAATTTGCTGAGTCTAAGGCAGAGAGATGGGTAGAGGGTTGGGAGAAATAAAATATCAAAGCAGAATTCAGTAGGTAGGTGGGTCCAATATCTGGAGCTCAAAAGGCAGGGCAGAAACAAAGGAAAGGTGTCTCTAATTTATCAGCATGTAAGGGGGAAACTATAGTCTGGATGAGACTGTACAATACTTTAAAAGCAGAATTATGGAATCAACCCAGATGCCTCTTACTGGATGAATGGATCTAAAAGCTCTGGTATATATATATATATATATATATATATATATATATATATATATACATATATATGTACATATATATGTATACACACACACACACACACACACACACACACACACATACACACAATGGAATTCTACTCAGCTATTAGAAACGATATTACATTACAGCCTTTGAAGGTAAATGGATAGCAATGGAGGAAACCATGCCAAACAAAATTAGCTAAACCCAGAGTCTCAAAGGACAAATGTATTCCCTTATTTATGGTGGTTAGCGCAAAACCCAGCCTTGGGTAAAAGGTAGTCAAGCTCTTGTGCTAGACCCCCGAAAGGCATAGCAACACATAATCTAGGGGAAGGATAGATATGTATGGGGGGTGGGGAGAAGGAGTGGAGAAGTGGGGCAGGGGATAGGAGAGACAGAAGGATAATGGGAGGGGTCTAGGGAGACACTGTGGCATACTCTTTACTCCCCACCCCCAAAAGCCAAATAATATTTATGCAATCATTTAATGCTGGAAAATTCACAAACTTGTATATATAATGGACATTTATAGCTGTTACAGAGGGGAAATATAGAAGAATTAAGAGACTGGAGGGGTAGGTGATATGGGGTAACTCTGGATTAGAATCAAACGCATATCATATTATTACCTTATTTGCATCTATCATTGTACAACAACTCAACTCCTTAATAAAAAGTTTTTAAAAGTAAAAAGTGGATGAAAGCAAATTTTATTGAATTATTCAAGAGGTCTTCTAATAGGTTTTTCTGCTTGGCACTTAGCCCCCTGGGTCTATTCTTAACACAGCCACATTTGCCCTCTTAAAATCCAGAAGTCTGCTCAAAGCCCTTGGATAGTTTGCTATACTTTGTATAGCAGTTAAACCACTTTTCAGGCCAGGAAATAGGAAAGTTATCATTTCTCCACATTCTCACCAATATTTGTTTTCTGTTATTTGGGGGAGGGTGTTGTCTGTTATCACAGCCATTCCAAAGGTGTAAAGTGGGGACTCCTGTGGGTTTTGATTTGCATTTCCCTAATGACTAATGATGCTTAGCATCTTCCTATGTATTTGTTGGTCATATAGCTTCTTTACAAATCCAGAAGTCCTTTACCTATTTTTAAATTGTTGTTTGATTTTCTGTTGCTATATTGCAAGAATTTCCTACATATTCTGCATATATAGACCCTGAAATAATGGATTCACAAATATCTTTCTGTATTTTATCTTTTCACTCCCATGATAATGTTCTTTGATGCACAATTTTTTTTTAAAAGAGAGAAGGACAGAGAGAGAAAGAGAGAAGAATCAATTTTTATTGAGTTTTTCACATGGCTTTCGTTGCTCCAACACTTAGTTGTGTACGTGGTGCTGGGGTTTGAACCCGTGTACTCGCGCATGCTGGGCAAGCGCCATAACCGCCGAGCCACCACTCCAGCCCCCACAAATGTTTTTAATTTCAATTGTGTCCTATTCTTTTTCTTTTGTTACTAGCATTTAAATGTTATATCTAAGAATCCACTGCCAAATCCAAGATCATGAAAATTTACCCCATGTTTTCTCCTAAAAGTTTGTCTTAGCTTTTATATTTTAGGTTATTCATCATTTCAGGTTAATATTAATAAATGGTATGAGACACGGGTCCAACTTGGTGTTTTGTTTGTTTGTTTGGGGGTTGTTTTATTTTACATGTGGCTATCTAGTAGTTCCACATTATTTTTTAAAGACATGATTCTTTCCCAGTGGGGTGGTTTTTGATACCCTTAACAAAAGCCAATTAGCCACTGATGTTTATGTCTAGAATTTCAATTTTATTCCATTGATCTCTATGTCTATACTTATGCAGACACTAGGAAGTTTTCAAACTGGAAAGCAGGAGTTTTCTAATAGTGTTTTCATTTTTTATAATTGTTAGTTGTCCATCTTTCCCCACAAAGAGGAAATCAGGAGGTAGATTTTTGACCACTTTGTTCGCTGCGCTATCCAAACATCTAGAATAGTGCTTGGCGTATACTAGATGTTTAACATTTATTAAACAAAATGAATGAGCTCCTGATAACTTCATCTCCAGCTGAGATAAGGATGAAGGTTGGAGTTATTAGAAGAATGGAAGAGAAAAACTACAGTTGAGTAATTCCTGCTGGAGAAGAGTTCAAGTAGCAGGAAGGAGGAGTAGTCTAGACCTTGGACTTTCATGGATGCCTTCAAAACCATGTTGGCTTGATGCAGCAAGCAGCCGGCCCTAGACTTGTGTATAACTCAGTCTTTACTAATTCAATTATATTAAAACTAAAAATCTTCAGTAACTATCAACACTGAAGGAACTTTTTTCAAAAATAATACAGCAGATAAAACAGAATCAATAATAATGAATTGTTTTCCCTGAACTGAGAAAGTAGCTTTTCCATCTTATCTCAAGAGTTTCCATAGCTTTTAGTGTATGTAAATAATTCCTTTTGATAAGTTAATAAAATTTTACAGTCATATCGGAAAACATACACTGCAATGCAAAAGTGCCATACTGACCTTTGCAAAAAATTCTGAACAAAATCTTAAGTAAACACTTTAATCGCATTTAGTCAAATTAAATAACTGGGCAATGACGTCAGCAAGTCTGAACGCTGTTGTTGCTAATGGGACAGAAGTTGGTGAAGAAAAACCAGAACTACAGGGGACATTTGATGCAGTTTAAGAAATTCAGCAGCAATTTTCTCTAACGCATATTGTTTCTTAGTGTAAAATATTTAAAGTGTAAATAATTATGGAAGTCTGAAAAAGCAATATTACTGTTAATATACATTATGTAAACTACCACTGAATAATTGTATTTGTCTTACATAATAGCAAATATTGATGCTATGAGATTAAGCAATATATTGCCACTCTACAAATTAAGCCCATCTGGTCCCATTTGTTTCTAGGTTCCATTACAGTATACCTACTGCTGATTAATATAGGAATTGCTAAGCAGATGATGCAAATGTGCCTCTTACTATTTAACTTTTGCAAAAACAGGTGGCTTGGGCTGGAGCAGTGGCTCAGCAGTTACAGCGCTTGCCCGCATGTGCAAGTACACGGGTTCAAACCCCAGCAGCCACGTACACAACGAAGTGCCAGAGCAATGAAAGCCATGTGAAAAATTCAATAAAAATTGATTCTCTCTGTTTCTCTGTCTCTCTCTCTCTCTCTCACTGTCCTCTCTTTAAAAAAAAAAAAGAAAGAAAGAAACACAGGTGGCTCAGTGGTGGAAGTGCTTGCCTGGCATGCGTGAAGACCTGGGTTCAAACCCCAGCACCACATTCACAACTTAAGTGTTAGAGAAACAAAGGCCAAAAAAATAAATAAGTAAATAGAATTGATTCTTTCCCACTCTCTCCCTCTCTGATTAAAAAAAAAAAAACAAAAACAAAAAACAAAAACCAATGTACTCTCAATATAACTTGGCAAGGAGTCTGATTTATGGCAAGAGCTAGCTGTGCATCTCCTGGTCCTTTTTCCCTGATGATGATATAAAAGTCTGTGAAGTACATAAACTGTTACTAAACTTGCAACGCTCTGGGATTTCCAGGTGCTATTCACTCTTTTCAAGTCTCAGAGAAATGTGTAATTGCCCTATGCAATCATCTCAGCTTTAATTATGGTCTGGGCCTAATATTATTCCCAGGACTGAGGTGACAGCCTAAGGAGTTTTCTTTTGTTTTGTTTTTGGGTATTTGTTTTTTTTCTCAAGCTTTATCTTCAACTTAACAACCAAACGACCATGGGCAAGTCACTGCCTCATCTGTAAAACCCAGTTCAAGGAGCCTCACTTCTACTCATCCTTCAAACCTGGCTCAGATATAACAGGTCTCTGGGGCTTTCTCAGATGGAATTATCTTCTCAGCAGTGCCTTGTACACATTTCCAGTTCACTTTTTTTTTCTTTGAAATGCTGGGGATTGACCCGAGGGCCTCACACGGGGCAGGCAAGTGACTGTCATTCCTATCTGCAGCTCCTCATATAAAATGGATAGTCAACCAGTATTTATTACTCTTTAATGTTAAGTGACGATGACACTGAGGGTTGGTGCCCAGAATATAACAGATGCTTCCGACACATTAGTCGCTGGATTTCCCTCTCTTCTGTTTACTTGGGATTTCTCTTGTTTTCATTCTTTTGGCAACACGCAAGTATGAGAACTCAGCTCAAGGATTTAACATGCTAGATCTCAGTTGTCAGGTAAGAGGAGTGTGATTTTTGCACCCCAGGTGACATTTGGCAGTGTCTAAATACAGACTTGGTTGTCACCACTGGGGGAGGGAGGTGCCACTGGGTGGAAGCAAGGGATGCTGATGTACACCCTGCACCGAAGAGGGCACCGCAGCAAACAAGACTCATCTGGCCCCAAAGGCCAAGAGTCAAAGCTGGAAAACCCTCAGCGCGAGTTTTATTCATTTAAATTAGCTCCGGATTGCTCTGCCCTATTCCTCCTCTTTATTCTAATCCATTATTCCTAAAAATCCTTATCCTTATTATCATATTCAAAGCATGCTTATTTCCAATATCTTCATTTTTTAGGAGTTTATGGCTGGATTTTCAATAACACTAATCATATCAATATATCAAGAGCAGAAATGGGACCAAGTTTTTAAAATTCCTATTTCTCATCTACCGGCTTTACAATTTTTTTTAAACTCATCCAGGTTTTAAATGAGGAGGACCCCAAGGGAAGAAAGCAAACACTCCAGGAGACAGCTCCTTTTCCTTCAGTGATCTGAGTTTCTTCAGTGACAAAGGCCAAATGGCTTTTGTGATTTCATTTGAAGAATAAGTGCTGAGTCATTGGTCACACGCTGGACTGTTATCTCTTATGCTGATTTGTTTAAAATTAATGTGACCAAACATTATGCAGCGGTGGCTCGGCAGTTACAGCACTTGCCTGGCATGCACGAGGATGTGGATTCGAAACCCAGAAACATGTACACAATGAAGTGTTGGAGAAACGAAAGCCACATGAAAAACTAAAATTGATACTCTCTTACTCTCTCCCTCACTGTCCCTCTCTCTCTCTAAAAAAAATTTTACATATATATATATATATATATATACATCTGCAAAGATATATATATATATGTGCGTGTGTGTGTGTGTGTGTGTGTGTATCTGGAACAATAAATAACCAGACAACCCAGTTCAACAGTGGGCAAAGCACTCCTCTTTCTCTAGAGAAGACATATGAGTGACAAATAAGCACATATGTTCAACACTACTGAATGCAAATAAAAACCATGATGGGTACCACTTCACACTCATCAGGACGCCTATTACTAAAAAACAGAAAATAGGGCTGGAGCGGTGGCTCAGCAGTTTTGGCGCTTGCCTGGCAAGCAGGAGGGCCCAGGTTCAAATCCCCGCACTACGTACACAACTAAGTGTTGGAGCAATGAAGGCCATGTGAAAAACTAAATAAAGTTGTTCCTCTCTCTGTCTCTCTCACTGTCCCTCTCTCTTTAAAAAAAAAAAAAAAAACAAAATAACAAGTGCTGGCATACAATGGAAAAATCAGAACATTTGAGCACTGTTAATGAGAATAAAAAATGGCTTACAATAGTGGAAAATAATTTGGTATCACCTCCAAAAATTAAATGTAGAGTTACCATATGATCCAATAATCGCACTCATAGATATACACTCCAAACAACTGAGACAGGTATTCAGTGTTGATAGCAGCATTATTCACAATAGCAACAGGTGGAAACACGTGAAAGTCCACTGACAGATGAATGAATGAACAAATTGTGTTATAAACACACACTGGAATATTATTTAGCCACATAAAGGAAAAATTTCAGCATACGCTACAATATGGATTGTAGCAACCTTGAAAATATTGTGCTCGGTGAAAGCCAGACACAAAACGGCAAATAATGTATGATTCATCTTCCATGAAACACCTAAATTCTTAAAAACATAAAATAGGAGGTTACAGGGGCTGGAAGGATAGGAGGTGGAAATGATACAGAGTTTTAGTTTGAGAAGATGAAAAAAGTTCTGGAAATGGATAGCAGTGTGGCTACCCAACGTAAATGTGCACAATCCCAGTTAGGTACTGTGGTGCACACTTGTAGTCCCAATGACTCAGGAGGCTGAGGCTAGGAGGATTGCAAGTTTAAGGTCAGCCTGGGGACTTAGTGAGGACCTGCCTCAAAATGAGAATTAAAATAAATGGGTTTGGGGGTATACTACCACAAATAAATAAATAAATGTGCACAATGCCCTTGAGTTGTACACTTAAAAAATGTTTAAAATGGTAAATTTTATGTATGTTTTATCATAATAAAAAAAGAAAGATTCCATTCTAAACATTGCAACAATGTGTTTCATCACTCTTTAAGGGCTTTACAAATGAAATTTCCTTTTGCTAAAATTAGAGGAGCTTTTTGATAAAGTTTAATTTGCAAAAGGAAAATAATGGGTCGTTGGCGCAAAAAAAAAAAAACAAAAAACAAAAAAACCAGAAACCCTGTAAAGTAAAAGGCTGGGGGATCTTCACACTTCCCCTGACCCAGCTGTACAGGTGAGTCTCCTTCCAGTAGTCCACACTCTCTGATGGCCAGCATAGCTCTGCCTGCCTTTCAGGTCCTTCCTTCCACTAAATGCTGATTCATGTAGACACATCAATTCTCTCTGATGCTGGTGGTTTACAAGGAAGAGGAAAGTGCTGCTTTAAAAATAACATTTGCTTCAACACTGAGAAAAAGAAAATAGAAGCAGGGAACAATTTCTACAGAGATTGTTTTTCAAATGAGATGATTTATTTTCTATCTTGGAACCAACCAACAATAATTTTCTATGTCATTAATCAGTATTATTCAGCTTTGTTTTCTCAATAATGCAAACTGTAAAACTTCTCCAGTCAAAACAAAATTAAACTCAACAAATACTCCTAGGTTTAAGAACTATGAACAATCTGAAAGTTATTAGAGTTTCCTTTAATAACACATCTGACACTAAAAGTTGTTTCAATTTAATAATACGCCAGAATCTCCATGACTTCAAATAATTTGAACTTTATTCTTTCATAAAATTGACTTTATGATCCCTTCTGGAATAGGAATATAATAGAACATGCATGAAAATATAAGTGAGTTAACCAAATTTAACTGCATTACTAAACACAAGAATATTTGAAGCTCATTTTGAAAACATATTTTTATCATCACTAGATTTGGGTACAGATGAAGTGACATAATGATTAATTGAGTTTCATCTAACAAAAGTTCACAAAACAGACAATAAGAATGAAAAAAACAGGTGAAAGTAAATAAATTTAATTAGGTGGAAAAAGCAAATAAAGCACTCCTTTTGAAATTAGAAACCCTACAACGGCCACTTGACTTCTTACATAATACTGTATTTCACATAAAACCAAAGGCCCTGAGTACGAGTGATATATCTGGCCTACATGACTGTTCTTAGGTATGCCAGGTGCTTGTGATATGAAGTATTTAGGTAAGCTGGTGTCTCTGGAAGTTATGCTTAATAAGTCATTTAGGAATAAGTCTTTAATTCCTCAGATATAGTTCTCCTGGCCACCCATATAGTCTTAATTTTCAACTTGATTGCTGGCGTTGATTAGACATCATTTCTTAAGTTTCAATGGAAATTTAAAATTATCATTTATTATTATTATCAATGTGTGTGTGTGTATTGCTGGACACAGGGCCTTGCTCATGTTAGAAAATCACTCAACTACTGAGCTACATTCCCAGCCCTAATTTTTTTTTTTTAGTTAAAGAGGATAGATAATGTATTTGTTTTTGTTTTAAGAGAGAAAGACAGTGAGAGAGAGAAATAGAGAGAGAGAGACACAGAGAGAGAATCGATGTTTACTGAATTTTTCACATGGCTTTCATTGCTCTGACACTTAGTTGTGTACATGGGTGCTGGGGTTTGAACCCCTGTACTCACACATGCTGGGCAAGCGCAGTAACTGCTGAGTCACTGCTCCAGCCCCAAAGAGGGTAATGTTTTTGATGTGGCTTGTGGCCATTTCTTTTGAAGACAGAATGACTTTTCCATTCCTGTTTGCTATTTTACTCATGCCAATATACAGTGAAAAGAAGTAGAAGAGACATAAAAGCTGCAAAGAAGAAATCTAAAGGACATGCTTAAGAGTTTGGGTCATCTTTAAGGTAGAAACTATAATACTGTATTTTGTTCAGGTGCTGTTTTGAGTAGTAAGAGCATAAAGTGACATCGTAAAGGTATAAGCAGTTCACAGAAGAATGCCCACATTACCTTGTAGAGATGGTGGCTAGCATCCACCCTATATTCTTTCTGATATGTTTTTGGAAATATTGTACACCACCCCATAAAGGTGGTATTTTCTTATTTGAGTTTGAAAGAGCCCAGGGTTTAGTGCTTCCGTGAACAAAAGGCAACATGAGGTAATGCATAAAACAGGATTTAGAGGAAGAAGGCTGAGTGTGCATGCCAGCTCCCTCACTGTGATCTTCAAGTAATTAATTAACTTTGATGTGGTTTCCCCCTATGTAAAATGGAAACAATCATCCTGACTTTTTGTAGAGATGCTGAGAGGAATATGTGAGAAAGCAGTTTGAAACTGTAAACTATTGTAATATTATTTTTATTACTAATAAATAGTTATACTTTGGTTTATTCCTCCTGCATGCATCATTGAAGGAGTAATAACTTACCCCCAAAATGAATAACAATCTCAGAAAACAGATTAGAGATGGGTGGGGGAAGATAAATACTCATATAGATACTGCAATTCTTTTAGACAGTTTGAGCATGCTTATATAATTTCCAAGCTCACTACAAATCTGAGCACCAAAATGGAAGAGGGATACTGTGTTAGTCAGATTCCGTTGCTCTGACAGAGTACCTGAGAAAACAGACATTAAAGAGGAAAGGATTATTTTGGCTCACAGCTTGAGAGCTCGCAGTCCAGGGCCAGCTGGCCCTCCTTGATTTTAGGCCTGTGACGAGACAGAGCATCACGGTGGAGAGGGTTTGGTGGAGGAAAGCTGCTCACCTCATGGGAGCCAGGCAGGGGAAGCAGGGACAAGAAATACCTTCTCAGGGCAAATCTCCAGTGATCTACTTCCTCCGAGTAGGCCCCACCTCCTCTTGACGCCATCAAATTACAAACCCATTAGTGGATCCATGGATGAGGCCAGAGCACCTTCTCAAAGGTCCTACCTCTGAACACTGCCGCATTGGGGTCCAAGCTTTCAACATGTGAGCCTCTGGGGGACACTCCAGCTCCAAATCATCACACTGCTGCTCCTGGCAGGTGCAACGACAGCAAAGTGTCATCAAAGCCAGAAGCATGACCATTCTCTAACCACTGAGGCAAGCCAGAACTCGCGAAGCCACTCTTGACTCAGGCCACTCATGCAAATTACACTGCTTTCTTTTCTTTCAAATGTTTTCCCCGAACTTCTGTGTATTTATATATTTTACATTTAAAAAATTAAACACAGTGGGGTCGGGGGTGCGCAGTGATGCTTATACATCAAGCTAAGCTCTCAGAGCCTCGCCTTCCCAGCCTACACTGCCGCGTCTCCTCTCACTCACTTTGCCATCACCCCTGATCACACATGCTGCACAGCTACATCCTGCTCCTCCTTCAGAACGAAGCTGGAAGCCAGATTCCTGGAAACCTCCTCAGGGCCCCCGGGCAGTCATGGTGGTGGCTCGCCTCTTCCCTGGGCCTCCACAGCAGCAAGCGTACACCTTCATAAGTGCACTGTCCCACTTGAATTCTCGTATTTCTTATGAGTTTTACCCAGAGATGCTGAGCGGCTTCTACAGGCCCTAGGCTGTGCCACAACATGATCTGTGCCACCCAGCACCAGACCTAGCATGCAGAAGCCATTATTGAATGTTGAATGAATGAAGGTAAAAATCAAGTTTCATCAATAACGTTTTAACTACTGTATTATCAAGCCCTATGTGATCAGTCTGACTCCTGCCCTAAAGCCCACTGCTCTGTCAATGGGACACTGTTAGGTAGCTAGTGAGCAGGTTAAGGACAATGAAGGACCACTGAAAGCCACAAGGAGCCTTATCTCACAGGCAAGCAAGATGGGGGGGGGGGTTGGTATGTCAAAATCTCTTCCAGACATAATTACATCCCCTTAAGAAAAACTACTGTTTCAAGATAATGTCACACTCTACCAAGTGGCCTGAACCCTCCCTTATCACCTAAACTATCACAATCCCCAATCACCGGGGCCACCAAAGCATTGAGACCCTCACAAAGAAAGATCGTGGAGGTCCATTTAGAGGGCAGGAAGCTAACCAAGGAGGCAGTGAATTGAGGCAAAAAGAAAGGGACTGGGTTTCCTTAAACTTCAGCTGTGTACGCATCACACCATCCTCTTTCAGGGGCAGTGCATGCAGTTCCCATGTCAGTCAAAAGTCAAGAGGTGGAGCTGGACAGGACTGTCTAGAAACTTCCTGGGACTCCCAATCGAACTATAGGGCATGAGAAGTATGCCATCCTCCCTTCCTCTGAGAGGACCCCCTCTCTCCCTTCAGAGTGGTCCTTTCTCCACTCTCCTATCCCTTCTGATAAACTCACGCCTGTTACTTTGAGTGATATGTCTAAAAATCTGTCCAGCATGATCATAAGAATTGGGGTGAAGAGGGGGCCTTGGAGGCTGCCTCAGCTTTATGGCAGGCCTCTGCCCTATAAAAATACAATTAATTTCTTTGAAAGGCAGAAATAAATAATGCACTCCCTACTTCCTAGGGATTTAATAGTTTATCTGCTCAAAGTGATCTTATATAGAACTTCAATTTGAGCATGAATACCTGCAAAGTAGTAAGTTGCTATAAATAACATTCTAAATGTTTTAAAAGAATGGCGTGTGGGCAATTTTAAAAGTTTTATTGATGTTTATGTTGAGAGCAGTTGTGTTTTCTGGCCAAAGGCTGCCTGAGAGGTGGCTTACAAACTGCTAGAGAAGACTCACTAATAAGCAGTTACAGACGGCTTTTCGGAGAAGCTCGGATTTTCCCTTGCAGCCCATGGAGGAGGGGAGACGGAGTGTCAGCTCCCAGCTCACCTGCTTAGCAAGGGATGAACGTGGCCACTTAAATGAAGCGTGCACACCACTTCAGTTTGTCTTCCCTCTCCCCCACATAGCCCCTTGATCATGTGATTCTCCTATTCAAGCCCTGCAAAAGTTCTCTTTGGGGCACACATTAAAGCTGAATGGTTATTCTTTGTCTACAGATTAAAATCCAAATTCTCTACCCCTCCCCTTCCACCTGACCCAACAAAACCCCAACCTATTTAGTGAATAGAAAAGAAGGTGGCATATCAAGAATGATAATATGCTAGGGGCCAAGTAGTTCAAGATAAGACAGGGTTCCTTTCCTCTATGACATTACAGTGCACAGGAGGACACAGCAATTGAGACACATGATTAGCATACAGGTGAAAGGTGCACCATTTTAACTGTCATTAGGAGAGCCCCAGGGAGCTGAAAGGGTTGGGGAGCTTCCCTACAGGGGGTTCAAACTCACTATTAGGCCAGTAGAGAGGCACAAGGAAAGGATAGGTGTGAATTGCTGTAGGCACAGGCCCATAGCCTAATCTTACGCTCAGTGTCTGGGACACTGTCACAGAAACCTATGGTAAGAACCTGTTCATATTAGGTCTTTTATTTTACCTTTATTTATATTCCAAAACCTCAAATGAGATCATCTTTATTATCCTTATCAAAAGTGACTCAAACTGGGTGTAGTGGTGCACATCTGTAATACCAGTGGCTCGGGAGGCTGAGCAGGAAGATCGCAAGTTCAAAGCCAGCCTCAGCAACATAGGGAGGCCCTAAGTAATTCAACAAGACCCCGCCTCAAAATCATATATTAAAAGGGCTAGGGATGTGGCTTAGTGGTTGAGTGTCCCAAGGTTCAATCTCCCTCAGGGGAAAAAAAAAGACTCAAAATTCACACATAGTAAAAATGGACTTCCAACCAGAAAAAGAGAAAAATAAATCCAGACAGATTATAATGGTGGTGGGGATCATGGGGGAAACATTCTGATATCTGCTTTCCTGATTTCCCTCACTCTCCCTAACTAGGCTATGAAATCCTGGTGACCAGAATTTTATTTTTGTTTGTTACTTTATTTTGTGGAGTGGTCCTTAAGACCTGGTTTGGAACCTTAGACACAATTTAGATACAATAAGCTTGGAGTAAATAAAGGTTGAACGAATAACCTAATAAGGGCTCCATAAATGTACAAGCTCCAGATTCTAAAGAAATTTCTACTTACACAACATCCTGTCATTTTAAAATCCTGAAATAAAATCAGCACAATATTTTGAAAAAAAATGTGTATTTAGAATATCTTACCATAAATTTAGATATAATGACAATAGAAAACGAAGGTGGCACATTTCCTTTGAAATAATATCTAGGCACCAACTTGTCACTGTTTGCAAACACAAGCCAACACCTAATGACTGCTTTACACAAATCCATCATTAGTCAATGAGCTATAAGGGAAGCATTTCTGTACAAAAAGCTTTTGAATTTAGCAAACATCTGATACAACTCCTGTGCTTAACAATGAAATTCTCCCAGCACTAGAAAGCAAACGAAGAAAGATAAAAATGCATCAAGAGAAAGAAAACCTCATGAGACCTTAGCTCTTTTAAAACTAACACGTTTTCTCACTTTCCACATTCCTGAGCACTAGTTTTGGCTTTAATGGCCACTCATATCATTAGCAAGAATCACTCCTACCATTAATCAGTGGTGGTTTCACTTTATGAAGAAGATGTACTCCATTTCTGCACATCACTTGGAAATCAGAATTCATTTTCCCACATACACAAAGTCATGAGTGCTGGTGGACTTACGTGGTCAGCCCACTACACCCTCCTTCCTCCTAAAGCAGGTGGCCTTGAATACTGATAACAGGAGGCCAAATGCAATGGCTACTGCTTGCATCTGCCCACCTGCTTTCTACAACATGCTTGAGAGTCTCACACCTTCACAACTATGCTTATGCTAACATTTTAAATAACCTACTCTTCCTCCCTCTCCATCCCAGTCAAAGTCCAACTCTCTCCTATGTGATTTTCAGCAACAAAAAAATCAAGAGGAATACATGGAATATAGTGAAGTGGGAGAAGTTAAGTGTTCTACCTCACGGATGAAGTCTGATCAAATCTTCTAATCCTTTTCTGGGTTATCATTATTTTATGGAAAGTGGTTACTGCCAAGTAAGTTTAGATACAAAAGTCCAGAACATAACTGCTTAAATTTCCATCAAATACTTCTTAAAAAACAGATCTGCAAATCTGCTCCGCTCTTCCATAGCCCACAAAGACTTAGGACTTAGGTTGAAATCCTTCAAGGACCACATTAACCATTTCAAACTTGTTGCATTTTATTATATATATATATACATACACACACATACATACACACACTAAACAAAGACAGGCTTCTGAACAATTTGAAAGACTTAAAGTGAAAAATATTTGACTGTGTGGAAGATTTCCAATGGATTAAAGTGAGGTTTGGAAGGGAAAAGGTCCACCTTATCTAGAGTTGGGCTCCCCGGATCAGCGAGTTTAAGCTCTTGATCCCTCAGTGTTTGCACTTGCGCTACTTCCAAACCTTCTCTGAATTGCTACCCCGAGTTAGAATCCTACACGTCACTGACACATCTAAGTGACCCCACAAGCATGTGCACTTTCCAAATTCCTTGGTTCTGCACCAGAAAACAGGGAAACAGAGTTCTGGGGAGAACGGCCATTCCTGGCAACCTCGCCTTTGTAAACCAAAGACCGCTTCTCACTGCTGCAGCCCTGAACCATTTCATGATGTACATTTTCTATTTATAGTCTCCATCAAACTTAAATTTTAGAAAGAAGAAAAAGGAAGTCATCAGATATTAAATATTAAATTTCCCCAAGGGGAAGTTCATGTAAATATAATCCTATCAGTGACATCAGCTAATGAGAACACCAGGGGAGACGGGAAAGCGAGAGAGAAAAGAGAGAATAGAATTTGATATTTAGTATTTTAAAAAAAGAAATTGAAATGGTCATTACAGGAACAATCAGAACCATGCAGGTCTCCTGTATATTTATTTTATGAGTTAGATCTTTTTTTCTTTAAATTAAATATAGGCTGTGGAATGAGGGCAAAGTCCATAATCTTTTCAGTGCTTATGACTTCTAAAGAGCTATAGCACTGTGCATCCCCATTTATAATCTATTTCTTAACATTTATGCATTTCATTTTAAGACAAATTAAATTTAAATTGTAAAATGTAGTCTCTTTGATTCTTGGAAAATCAGTTTCAAGTTGATCAGAGATTTCCAATTAAAACTGTACAATCACATGTATTACACAGGCATGATACTTATAAATAGATTTTTTACATTGTTGCATATTAACTATATTAATACTGAATCAATAAACAGAACAGGATGGATGTTCAGATGGGATTTAGTATCATTTGGTAATGTAACAAGCAAGGCACAGAAACGAGATTCAGTTCTTTGACAAGGCTGATAAGACCCTTTATACATCCAACATGGACAAAGCATAAGCTTATCTCAGGGGAGTTTTGCTTTCTTTTTGCGAGGGGAGTTTGAAACATATGCACTAAAAATGGTATCAATTTTTTTGTGGCGATTGGTGGTGGTGGGGTCAGCATATTGTGTTAGCAATTTTCTGTGGAATCACATTAGAGTTTCATTGTGGTAGTCGTATCATATGAAAATCTGTTTCCCCCCCCCCTAAATGGCTTCCATTGTATATTTAGTGAATCTGATATGGAAAATTGCTAATGCAATAAGAGTATGATAGACGCTTTCTTGACTGAATGCTCAGCCACAATATTCCAGAGGGGGCCCAAATGTGCAGGGGGGATTTTAGGCTTTTTCTCACAGTCTCTTGACAAGTCTTCAGCTCAAGTTCAACACTGGCTTCTTGAAAGATGGACCTTTAAGACCTACTCTATGAGTGAAATGCTTTCACCGATTTTATTTCAGAAGGGACCATGGGTTTGGTGAAAAGAGTTGTCATTTAATTAATATTTATTGACTGAGTACTACACAGGGCACTGTGATCAGCATTAAGGGAAAGAAAAAGACAGATGAAACACATCTCCATCCTTCATGGATCTTGTATATCTCAGGGAAAGAAACAAATTAGTATGAGTAACTTGATTCAAGATGTGACAAAACTGGAAAGTGCTAAGAGCGATAGGAGCTGGAAGGAAGACACACCTGGCACAAGAGTCATCACAGAAAATTCTGTGACGCCAACATCTGAGCAGAGCATACCAGATGAGGAAGTTGCTGATCAATCTGAGATCTGGTGGGAGATGAGGAAGCAAGGGAAGGGATTCTAGGCCTCAGGGTGAGCAAAGGCGCAGACAAGAGCAAAGCCAGAATATGCATGGGAAACTATAATTCACTCTTTTAATTACAGTATAAAAGATGGAAGGACTTGGAAGATGAGCCTGGAAAAGTGGTTTGGGGTCTGCATGAGGTTAGCAGGAAAGGCGCCCCGTGAGTAAGGCAGATGAGGGTGACAGTGGTGTTCATCATGGTTTTGGGGTGTGAAGTATGAAAACCACCAGGAAAAGCTAAACTCCATTTTTCATAAGTGTGATGACCTCTAAAGCTAACAAATACCTTGAACTCGTAACAACTTTAGTTGGCACAAATTTTGAAAAAGATATAATTGACGGAAATTAAAAAGTTAGTTTCTTGTCAGGGGGTTTTTGTTTATTTTTGTTATGCCGTTACTCTTAACATAGTTAATAGTATAACATAAAACTTTATTAAAGTGTTCCTTTTGAGTATTTATGAATTTCTTGTTCTTTTTTTTTTCTTTAGAGCAGCTTTCTAACTCATTAGCAATAGTAATTAAGGAAATGTTAATCCAACAGGCTAGAATTACAGTTCGAGAAGATTCATGTTTTCAATGTACTGCTATGTTTATTGTTTTATTCTACTTCCCTGTTCTGAATTCCTCTCTACATATTCAAAACTATAAACAGAAAGTCTGCACTGATTCAATAAAACTTTAAAATTTAATGTAGTGTGTTTTGCAATATAAAATCAAAACCAGTTACCTGTCATAATCTTTACCTGCCCTTAAATCAGAGAATATTCTCTAAAGTAGTATCTACAACATACTAAAGTGTAACACAATGAAATTGCTTCTTTATTTATTACTGAGTAATTTCAGATATAAACTAATCTGTTGCCTTAATACTATAGTAATCACTTACTAAACATCATCTCTCCAACTTAGCAAAGCATAATGCACTCAATCAGAATTAAACAAATTGCAAAATTTAAATTGACTATTTTCATTTTTATGAAATAATTTCTTGAATAATTTCTCCTCCAACTGACCACATAACTGGAAAGGTTCACAAATTTACCATCTGTGTATTACTTATAGATATCCTTAGCAATGTTTCATTAAAAACAATCCAAGACTTTTCTTTCTTATACTATGTCTTAGTTAATCAGAGATGCGGTAGTTGATATCTATGAATATTTCCTGATTAGTCATTATCTGGCGATACCTAAATAAGAGGAAAAGATTGCAAAAGGAAAAAGTCCGAATAGCTTATGTTGACTTCACTCCTGGAGATAATTGCAATATCCAGAATATTTACACATTTTATACACATTTTATATTATTTTGTTAAAATCGTGTAAGGTTGTTTAAAAATAAAAAAAAAAAAATTAAAACAAAAAAAAAAAGACTAAGGTCAAAAATGTGAGAATTACAAGTACTTAGTAGGCTAACCTACATTTATCTTTGATTTTTAGTAAACACTGTGCTAATAAAAAACGAGTTTGCACAGATCAAGAAAATGTTGACATTTCTCTTAAACATAGCTTGAAACCGTAGAGCTCCAGCTCTGACAAAGATAGCCAGTCAAGCATAAAAATGGGAGTTGGTTTTGTCAGCATAGATGGAGGCTGAAGGCTCTCTCCTACACAGTTGTCCTGCCATTAATGGTGATTATGACCACTAAAAGTTATTTTTCTGATATACTATTTGAAAATTCTGTCATCTTATCATATTTAAAATGTTCCTTATCTATAAACTACAGTGTGGGTGTTTTTTTTTTTAATTTGCAGTGTCCTTGGATAACCACAAACTTGAAAGAGGTTCCAAATCATTTTCATGCATGAAATACATGAAATGATACTTCTTGCACCTTTGTCTGTTTGCAGTGGAGAATGTAATTGGATTTTATTTTTACTTGCTTTTTAAATATAGATCACTAGTTTTTAAATGTAAATATCCAATGGCATTCCCTCGCCCTGACAGACACAAAGGCAGGAGGCAGCTTGGGGTACTCACATTTCACTCCCCCAGAGGATGCTGCCAACACACCACTAAACTGCTGCCTAGGAGGTAGCATTGATGAGTGCTTCCTGACTTTACAAGCTATCCTCCATTATTCTTGCTAAACCACGTTTCCAAAAGATCATCAGCAAGCCACTGTAATGTAAATTGGATCCGTTGAAAGCAATTCAGTGTCTGTGGGTGTGTACCCCACTGAATTACTGGGTAAAGAGCTTCAATACAATTTTGTTCCAAAACTAAATCTAGATCATTTGCAGCTTATTTCTCAGGAGTACCAATTCCAGCCCAGAAACAAGTCAACAGCGTATTTCCAAACTATCATTTCAAATTTTCACGGTCAAGAGTGGGAGGAGGAAGGAACAGAAACGAGAAGACTTGTCAACGATTAACCATCCATAAAAATGTTTCCCCCGCGCTCCTCCTTCCGATCACAAAACTGGCGTCAGTCAGTCTCCTGTATCTGTCCCCCACCTCGCCCCCCTCCCCTCTGCGGAGAGTTGGCACCGAATGGCAGGCGCAGGCGAATGAAAAGACAAACATCCCGGCTCCGAACACAATCCAAGCGTTAGCCTGGCGACACTGGAACAACATTCCTAACTTTCCCCGCTCACTTTGCGAGCCTCAAAAGTAACCAGAGTAAAAAAAAAAAAAAAAAATACTAACTATATAAAATCGAAGGCCAGAGAGGCCAACAAGGTTCCCGGCAAGTTTTAAAATTGTCCCCAAAGAGTCACAACCTAACCTAACCTACGTGCGCGCGCGCGCGCGCACACACACACACACACACACACACACACACACATTTATCTACAGTCCCAGCTCTCCAGGCACAGCAAACGGTTTACTCAGCTCTAGTCCAGGATCCAATGCGTCGTTGTCGGAGCGCAGCCACAGAGCAGCGCTCAGGCCGGGGGCGGGCAGCCAGGGCGCATCCCGGCTCACGCCCTAGGCCACAGCCCCGCCCGGCCGCCGCCCCCGCCGCGGGACAGGCATCCTCTGACAGGTCCCAGGTGCGGCCAGCGCCCGGGTGGTTGCAGGCGCTAGGAAGGCGCGCGTCTCCCGGGCGTCCGCGATCGGCGCATCCAAGTCCTCGGAGCTGTCCTCCTCTTGCCCCTCTGCCACCACACCCCTCCCCAGGCCAGACAGGCTCCTCCGAGCAATGAAGGGATGAAGCGTACAAAGATCCAAACCACACACCAAAGGCCCTTAAAGACTTCTCTTGTGCAAGAAAAACTTAACTCTACGCGCGCACACACACACACCGCCGAGGAGGCGCTCTCTTACCTGTCCCCGCGATGCCACTCATCCCGCCCCCCACCCCAGGTCTGGCTGCCCCCCGCCCCCTGCAGTGGGTCCCCTAGCCGCCGGCTCCGAGCGCCGTGCACTCACTGCCTGGTTGCGCGCGCCCAGAGGTTGCAGGGCCCCGTGGCGGCGGCGGCGGCGGCGGGGACCGAGACAGCGGCTGCAGCGGCGGCGGCGGCGGCGGCGGCCCCAGCCGGCGTCAGTCAGACTGGAGCCGCGAAGCCTCATCGCCCGTATTAGTGCGCCGACCTGGAAAGCGGCCAGGGAGCCCTGCTCGCGGGCCCGCCCCTCCCGCCGCCGAGCTCGCTGGCCGCTCCGGGAGCCGGCGGGGAGGGGGCCGCGCGGCCGCCAGCTACAGGCTGGGGTGCAGCCGGCAGCTCGGCCACGTGCGCGGAAACTGGCGGCAGCGCGGGGCGCGGGGGTGTGCCTCGCAGTACACGGCAGCGCTGTGGCCCCCAGCCCTGCGTGTACTCTCGAAGTTCCAGCGCAACCTCAGGCTAGTCCCCTGCCTAACCCCAGGCTAGCCTGGGCCTGGGATCACACCCTGGTGGGGCGTGAGTCGCCTCAAATCTTTTTCCCCTATTGCATCTGAGACTTCGTGCCTCCAACTGGAGCTTGAGGTCAGGGTGAAGGGTTGTTACTGGAACAAGAATACAGGACCACTAGCAAATCAATCTAACCCCCTCCTCCAAGTCCCTGATTCTGGGTCCTGATGGGTGCTGTTGTTTGCCGGGTGTTTTTTGTTTGTTTGTTTTTCCTTATTTGCTTTTCAAGTAAGGGTCCTTATACCCATCAAAAGTGCCAGAGCAACTGGCTTGCGCTGGCACAGGCAAAAGAAAATCTAATTACTCTGAGTGGTGAGTAGTGGTTCAAACTAGTCATATAATTATGTGGATTGTAATTTCCTTATCCAAGCATATAATACATAATATTATCCAATCTAATAAAGATACAACCTTGTGGGCACACAGCGATGTTAATGTACAACCTTCTTGCCTCATGGCCTTGCTGCCCACTAGGTAGCCTGCCTCTTGAGGTCACTGGACTCCCAGAACACACTGTGAAAAGCTACTTAGGAAATGCCACCACGCTCTGATGGCCTTTGATTCCCCATTAGCCCTTAGCTCTAAACACACACACAAAAGGCATTTACTGTGGAGGTGAATGTAGAATAAAGCCTCAGCTCAACTCCATCCTGAGTATGCAAAAGCCCTTCAGGAGGCCCCTGCACCTCTGAAATGTAAACACAAGGCTTGGATTTGCTATTTCTAGTTCTAAAAGCTCTGCACTTTTTGGCAGATGCAGATTTTGCTTATCGTACGGTTGTAGTTGAGCGATGACCTGGTTTAAAATACATTGTAGTGGAACCTTAAATACCATGCTTTAACCTCAAAATTAAATCATATTTCTACCCCTGGCCTGTATACATAGGCTCCCTACTAGGTGTTAGGCTAGAGATGGCCCTGGAGAAGCACCAGGAAACATTGCATGCTAAGGCTTATGGTGGATGGGCAATCTACTGCAAGTAAACTAATTTGGTACTCAGAATTGATACCTTGTGGTGCAGGTTTGTTTTGTTTTTAATGATATTAAGAAAACAAATGATCTGATCTCTTAGTTTTCTTCACTTCTGTGAGCACAATGCAGGCAATGTAATACAGAGAAAGAAATTGCACCTCTGTGGTGTCGGCTCATGCTTCTGGCATAGAGTCTTTTTTAAATTCGCGGAATTCTCTTGGCTCTAGGCAGGACTTTGATTTACTGCTCCATGAGTGTGTGTAGTCTGCTTTTTCTGTATATGCTCATTGACATACCAGGAAATGTTTGCACAGTGATGACTTTCTGTCCCTAAAGGTTAGCCTGCCACTGATAGAATGTTTACGTATTCCTTAAAGCTAGTAGAGAAAGTTAATTCTTAAGTCTGGAGGACAGTAAGATCTGATGGAATGATACTGGCCAAATTATATTGTGTGCATGTATGAATATATAACAATGAACCCCACAATTATGTACAATTATAATGTACCAATAAAAATATATAGAAAAGGAAAAAAAAACCCCTGGAAATAAATAAATGATCATTTTGCCTTAGCTTTCCATTAAAGTTTTTGGTTTTTTTCTTGGTGAGTTCCAAGAAAGAAAATACTAGCACTGGGAAAGAAGGCTCAGTGTTGCTTCCATATTTCAGAAGCTGACTACTGTCTTCTAATATGAACTTGTTAAACGTGTGCACGCACGTACACACACACACACACGCACGCACACACACACACAAACTGGTCTCTTGTGTTTTCTTTAGTTAAGTTTTACTGCTTAATAGAATTTCCACCAAAACATCATATTACTGGAATTATATGAGAGGTGAGCCTCAGTTAGCAGTTGTGATTTGGTGGAAACTCCACTAAAAGTTTGGCTTGGGTCTCAAAACCAGGGCAAGACTAAAACCTCCATTTTCTGAAAAAGAATAAGAACCTGGCTCCCTCAGTTTGTAAAACAGTAGTAGGAGGGGAACATTTCCTGCCAATGGAAGAGCTGGTTCTTATAACTTGCCACTTGCCCAGTGCTATAATTTGGATCTGAAATGTCTCCAAAAGACCCAGATCTTAAAGGTTTGTTCCTCAGCCCCTGGCAATTTTAGGTGGTAACAGAACCTTTAGACATAGTTAAATCACTGGGGATGTGTCCTTGACTGCTGATGGGACCTTTACTACTTTCTCATCTCTCTGCTTCCCAGATGCCATGCGGTAAACAGTCCTTCTCCACTGTATACTCCTGACACATGCACTGTCCACCGTATGCCCAAATCTTAGGGCCAAGAGAAATTATGAGCCAAAATAAACCTTTCTTCCCTTTAAGTTGATTATCTTAAGTATCTTTTTCACAGTGATGGAAAATTGACTAACACACCCAAAACAAAAGAAGATTGTGATAAAGTCCACAATTATTCATAGATGCCATTATGGTTTAGATATGAAGTGTCCCTAAAACTCATGTTAGACAACACATGAATGTTCAGAGGTGAAATCATTAGACTGTGAAAGTTGTGACCTCATCAGTAGATTAATACATTTGATGGGTCAATAATTTGAATGGACTATTGGTTGGTAACTATGGGGGGGTAGGGTGTGGATGGAGAAAGTAGGTTAGTGGAGCATGCCTTGGGGAATTGTATCTTGTCCCTTGCTCCCCCACCTCACCCCACTTCCTGGCTGTCCGGAGCTGAGTGCCTTTCCTTTGCCATACCTTCTGCCATGATGTTTCTGCCTTGGAGCCAGAAGATCATGGCCTGAACCTCTGAAACTATGAGCCCCAAATAAACTTTTTCTTCTCCAAGCTGGAGTTGCCAGGTATTTTTGGTCACACCAATGCAAAGCTAACACAGATAGAGTCTATTTTGTACAGCTCTTGTACTTTATGTTTGATCTAGCGTTATAATGGCTCCACTCCAAGTCCTAAATAGAAATTGTAGCCTAACCTCTCCTCCCACTTCAGTCTTCTTCCTGAGTTTTGTCTGTAATTCTATCATGACTCTGCACTTTTCCTGCCTCTCTCTCACACTTTCTTCGGAAGTCATAATTCATTCCAGAACACTATTGAACATTTCCTTGAGCACCTGATTCCTAGACTGTTGTAAACTCTGACCCGCAGAGATACACATAGCAATGATAATCACACTACTGTATGTGTCACTGCAGGGAGGTGGGCATGGGAAGGTGTCAGGAAGGACTGCACAGAGGCAAAATTCCAGTCACACCTTGATAAGTGAGTATAGATGTCTACCATCCTGCCCCTCTTGCCCCTGCCCTGGCAGGATGCAGCTGTAAGGGTGTTGGCCTGGCAGCAGAGTGCAGGCTGGATCTTAGCCCCTCTCACCCCCTTGGCAAGGCACTCTGATGCAGGCAAAACTTAAAGAATCATAAAGACAGCCCAGAATGCCTACTATATGAAGAATTTCCTCAGGTTTCCAGTACGAAAACCTCAGGGCTTTTTTTCCTATGAGAACTGTCAAACTAGGTAGCGATATAAAAAAGAATGTTAATAGTAATTCCTTGCCAATAAATGCTAAGGGATATTGAGACAAGGAAATGATAGTCTTGATTTAGCTCTGAAGATCAGATTAACACCTATTGTGAAATTCCTCTGATCTGGAATTGGGCTAGCACTTAGACATGGCCCCTTTATCCACCCTCATGACATCCCTTGGGCTGAGAATTATTTTATATTTTACAGATGAGAAACCTGATGCACAAATAAATTTCCCCAGTGACTGACTCAATGGTCAAACTCCACTTGGCCTGAGTCCAAAGCCCAGGCATTGAACCACTACACCTCACTGTCTTCCTGGAACTCACAGTGGAGTGGAAAATTGTTTGAGCAGAATGTGGCATGGGCAGGGATGTTCCAGGAAGAACGATCTACACCGTTACAAAGTGAAAGCAGCAGAGGAGGAAAGGTGGTAGCAATAAATGTAAGGAGAACAATGGGAAGCCACTGAAGCCGTCCAGTCATGAGACAATGAGCGTCTGCCACAGGATGGTGTCTGTGAGATTCTAGAGAAGGAGGGACACTGTGAAGGGAAAATCAAAACCAAACAAAATCTGGAGGGATCAAGGAACAAATAGGTGCTATAAAGTAACAAACTGCTTTTGGGGAAAATAATACAAAATTACCCTGTTCCACCCACAATTGTCCCCCAAATCTATTTGCCATTTTCTGTTTTTCTCTTCCTTTGTAACAACATGAAATTACATGTATATTTGTTTTTGACTGTCTTCTTTGCAAGAATAACAGTTACTACTATGTCAGCACAGCCTGAAACAATGCCTGACACATAAAATGTGCTCAATAAATATTTGTTGAGTGAATGACATGTTTGACACGTGGTTAAAAATAGAGGAGAGATGATGTTTTGAAATGATTCTGTAGAGGAGATAGAAACTCTAGAATGAATGAGATCTCAGACAAAAAGAGGATGGAGAAAGAATGGAGAGATGAAATCACAACCACAAAGGGAGCAAGAAGAGAAAAGTAGAGACTTTAAAAAAAAGTGTTAATAAACCCCCAAAAACTCATGTGTGAGACAATGCAAGAATGTTCACAAGTGAGTGATCAAGTGAGAGCGCCTTAATCTAATCAGTGGACTAATCCACTGAGGAGCAGGTAGGGTATGGCCAGAGGAGGCAGGTCACTGAAGGCATGCCTTTGGGTTTTACATTTTGCCCTTGGCAAGCAGAGTGCCCCCCCCTCTCTCTTATTCTCTCTGTCCCTCTGTTACCATGTCCTGAGCTGCTTTCCTCTGCCACTCGCTTTTGCCGTGATGTTCTGCCTCACCTCCAGCCCCCAGCAATGGAGTACTCAGCCATCTATAGGCTGAGACCTCTGAAACCATGAGCCAAAAGGAAGTTTTTCCTCCTCTATGTTGTTCTTGACAGGAATTTTGTTCACAGCAATTCAAAACCTAACCAAAATAGCAAGGAATCCCTCCAGAGGTAAAAAGATTGCTCATAATTCTACTGCTTAGCTTTCTATACCACATTCCCCCACCATTCCTTACAACTTCTTCAGTACCTTCCCCTGTAAAACCAGGACTGCAAATAATGATGGCCAAAACCAGGCAGGGACGGTCAATACCTGAAGCTGGCCAGCTGAGATTTAAGGGTAGGGACTAGAGGGTTCCTTCACAGAGCTCTCTCTGCTCCAGACTGATGTTGCCTTGGAAGAATGGGGACATAGTTTCAAGAGATAACAGACATCCAGAATTTTATGGAAAATCTTACCATTTAAAAATTGTTGCCAGCCAACCCAGATTCATTTTTAAGGTGCAAGCCAAAGAAAACATTTGTCAGCCAAATTTGACTAGCAGTGTACACGCTCTGAATTTCACCCTCTCTTTAGTTCTTTCATCATCTCTTCTTTTGTCCATAAGAGAAATAATATCTAAGGTATTGATGTCAATCAAGGCAAAGCTCTCTTATCTTAGGGTTGAGGTTGGGGCAACAAAACTCTCTAAACCTATATCCCTCCCTCCACTGCTCAACTCAACTTTCACACTGAGTGGTAACATCTGCTCTCCTTTACTACCCAGATTTTCTTTTTCTTTTTTTCTTTCCTTTCTTGGCAGTACTGGGGATTAGAACCAAGGGCTTATGCAAGAGCTCGACCCCTAAGTTACATACCCATCCCCTAGCTAGCCTTTCTTAATTCCCCTTTGCATTGCTTCTGCCTTCCATGTTTGTTGCTTGATTTCAGTGCCTTTCTAACATACTTAGAGTTCACCAGTGATCTTCTAATCATTAATTCAATGAATTTTCTTATCTTTATTTTTTTCTGTGGTGCTGGAGATTGAACGCAGGCTTCATGAATGCAAGGCAAGCACTCAACCACTGAGCCACATCCCTAGCCCCAACTCAATGAGCTTTTTTGATTCTCACTCTTTTTATTTTGAAATGTACCTTTATTACTTATTAAATCGGATTATTATTGGAATTAATCAAATTCATTCGTTCAAAATGTTGCTTAGTAATATGCTATTTAGGAATGCTTTGGGGGACTAGATGCAATTTGACTTTTTCATTTATCATCTCAACTATTTTCAAGTGTGCATTTCAGGAGTCTCAAGTACAGACACATTGTTGTGCAGCAGCAGAGCTCTAGAACTCTCCACCATGATAAACTGAAATTCTATGCCTATTGGATGCTAATTCCTCCTCATCTCCGTCACCCAGTGCTTGGGAACTATCTTTCTGCTTTCTATTTCTGTGATCTTGGCTACTTCGGATACCTCACATGAGTGGAACTGTGTAGTGTTTGTCCTTTTATGACTGGCTTATTTTGTTTAGCATAATGTGCTTGAGGTTTATCCATTTTTTTTAGTAAATGGCAATATACTAAATTACTTGGTATACTAGTTTCTACATTTTTAAGGCTGCGTAATACTTCATTCTATGTGTATACTGTTTTCTTTATCCATGGATATCTGAGTTGCTTTCATTTTGTGGCTTTTGTGATATACTGCAATGAACATGAGTGCACAAATATCTCCCGGAAATTCTGCTTTGACTTCTTTTGGATATATGCCCAGGAGGGGGGTTGCTGGATCAACTGGTAATTATTTTTATTTTTTGAGGACTCTCCATGCTGTTGCCCATGATGGCTAGACCATCTTTACCTTCCCATCAACAGTGGAAATGTGTTCTAATTTCTCTGTATCTTCTCTAAGACCTGCTATTTTCTGTTTTTATAGTGGCCATCCTACTTAGACTTGCGTTTCTCCTGTGATTAGTGATGTTAAGGATTTTTCCTATATTTGTTGGCATTTGTATGTCTTCTTTGGTGAACTGAAGATCTGTGCCTAGTTTTCAATCTGGTTATTTGTGGGAAGTTTTGTTGTTTTTTGTATATTTGGCATATTAATTCCTTATCAGATAGGTGATTTGCAAATATTTTTTATCTCATTCTATAGGTTATCTTTTCACTCTATTGCTTATTTCCTTTGATGTGCAGAAATGTTTTACTTTTTTTATTTTTTGCTTTCATGGCTTGTTCTCTTTAAACTATTTACTTATTTGTTTTTATTTTTATTAAAAATTTTTTTGAGACCAGGTCTTACTGTGTTATGCAGGCTGGCCCCCCAACTCCTGGGCTCAGGAGGCCCGCTGCTTTGGCATCCCAAGTAGTTGGAACTACAGGTGTGCTCCACCAACCCCTGGCCATGCACATGGTTTTCATGTTATGTTTGAACCTAATTCTTGTTACCTCTGCTGCCATGAAGTTATTGAATAAATTAAATCAATAAATAAATGGATGCAACATGGATGGAAAGAATGGAAAATATTCTACTTAATTAAATGGCAGGAATTATTCAACCATTGCTAACTACCAGTTGGAATTTCCCTCTGGCTTCATCTTGGAGACCTATCCTTCCCCTCTTTGCCTCCTTAACAGCTGTTCTTCCTCTACCTCTCAACTCAAGTGTCACATCCTAGAGATGCTTTCTTGATCCTTTCTGACACAGTTGGATCCTGTTTTATACTCTCACAGGCCATGTGTCTCTCATTCACAAACAACACCATTGTTCCAAATTGACATATATTTAATTATTTGATTAATGCCTGTCTCCTTTAATTAACTGTAATATTGAAAAGAATGGGAAGTGCGTCTGGTTTTGTTCTTATTTCCAACAGCTAGAGCAGTGCCTGGTATACCCTAAATGTTCATTGACTACTTGTTGAATAGATGAAGATGTTCTAGGAATGAAAGGAGAGAATGGTCCTGAGCTGGGATTCACAGCCAGCCTTGGTATCCAGTGTCTAGCAACGGAGGAGAAAACAATGCTGGCCTCTGGTCTTGGAAAACTAACAGCTGTGTATGGAGGTTGGATGGGGGAGGACAGAGGCTTGGAGGTGATTTGTGATCATAAGCGGAAATGGAGGGCTTGTTAAGGAGGGAAAGAGAAGCATGAGTCACAAAACTTATTTCTACAATAAAGTCCAAAAGAAGGTTTATTCTTATTTTTATGTGGATCTAATAATTCCATGGTGTATGTGGCACAAACTTAAGTCCAGTTACTAAGGATTTTTTAAGTTTAAATTCTGTTTATTTCTAAATATTTTGTGTGGGTTTTGAGGGTGATATTTGATTTTGTGACACCCAATTTCCATAGAAATAAATGGGGGCCTTTTTTCTTTTTTTTAATCCATTGTAAACATTTGCTTCTTAAGCAAAGATAAGCTAATTTTGATGGGACCTGTGCAAATACATTTTGAAATAAAAAGCAAGATCCTGGGGCTGGAGCGGTGACCCAGCGGTTGCAGCGCTTGCCTGGCATGAGCAAGTACATGGGTTCAAACCCCAGCACCACATGCACAACTAAGTGTCAGAGCAACAAAAGCCACATGAAAACTAAATAAAAATTGCTTCTCTCTTTCTTTCTCACTGTCCCTCTCTCTCTTACAAAAAAAAAAAAGAGGCAAGATCCTACAGTACCACAGAATTTTAGTAGGCTTACCATTAATAATTGGAAAAACAAGCCTTTAGATTTTTGTTTTAAGAGAGACAATGAGAGAGAGAGAGAGAGAGAGAGAGGAAGAGAGAGAGAGAGAGAGAATCAATATTTAGTTTTTCATATGGCTTTTGTTGCTCTGACACTTAGTTGTGTGTGTGGTGCTGGGGTGTGAACCCGCCGCATAGTTGCACATTCCGGGCAAGCACTGTAACCGCTGAACCACCACCCCCCAGCTCCAAACCATTGGTTTAAAGTCAAACTTTTGCTCTTGATTCAAGTTGATTAGGAGGTGACTCAGTGGTAGAGTATATGCCTGGCATGTGCAAGGACCTGGGTTCCATCCCCAGCACCACATACACGACTAAGTAGAGGAAAAACAAACAAACACAAAACAAATGAAAAAATAAAATTAATTCTTTCACTCTTTAAATGTGCACACACAAACACGCACAAATTGATTAGGAAAAGTTTCTCCTTTTCCTTTAAAAAGAGACCATTAAACCAGCTGGTCTCCTGCCTGTGTGCTGCCTGGCTTAGGTATGCCAATTTCTCCCCAGTAATTAAGTGACCAGCAACGGCCTTTTTGCCATTCTCTGTGGCATTACCATCTTTATACCCTCTGGTTCACACATTGCTCCTCAATGTATCTTTAATTTATAGAATTAGAAGAAATAAAGAGATAATAAAACACCTTAAATAAAAAGAATATTTCTGGTTTTTTTAAAGAAAGAAGGAGAGAGAGAGAGAGAGAGAGAGAGAGAGAGAGAGAATCAATTTTTATTGAGTTTTTCCCATGGCTTTCATTGCTCTGACACTCAGCTATGCTCCTGGGTGCTGGGGTTTGAACTCATGTACTTGCACCTGCTGGGCAAGCATGAGCCACCGCTCCAGCCCCAAAGGAATATTTCTAAAAGCATTTTCTATACAAATAAAATGCTTCATGTTCATACAGAATTTTTAACTTTTAACCAATAAATCTAATCATTTCAGTTTCCTCTTGATGATGAATTTCTATGTTCACATATCATTCAATGAATATTTTAAAAATTTGTTTTGGCTCAGTGCTGGAGATGGAGTCCAGGTCCCACTCATAGTAAGCAATCTACTATTAACCTACATTTTCAGCCCATTTAATGACTCAGATTTGCTTGTAGGCCTCTAAATTTTCTTTTTTTAAGAGAGAGGGACAGGGCTGGAGGTTGGAGCGGTTGCCTGACATGCACAAGGACCTGGGTTCAAACCCCAGCAGCACATACACAACTAAGTGTTGGACAAGCAAAGGCCAGATGAAAAACTAAATAAAGTTGATTCTCTCTTTCTGTCTCTTAATAAAAAATAAAGAGGGACAGTGGAGAGAGAAAAAGAGAATCAATTTCATTTTAGTTTTTCATGTGGCTTTTGTTGCTCCAACGCTTACTTGTCTATGTGGTGCTGGGGTTCGAACCTGCATCCTTGCACATGCCAGGCAAGTTCTGTAACTGCTGAGCCACTGCCGCAGCCCGAAATGTTGTAGTTTTGAAAATTGCTAAAGAGTCAATCTTTAGAGTTCTCACCTCAAAAAATAAATAAATAAAATAAAAAGAAAGAAGCAGAATATGTGAGGTAATAAACATATTAGTAGCTTGATTTGGCCAGTCTACAGGGTACCTAAATAAAAGCATCATGTTGTATACCAAAAATATATACAATTTTTATTGACTAGTCAATTAAAAGGAAATAAAAGAGGGCCTGGGGAGGTAGCTCAGTGTACACTGCTTACCTAGCATGCATAAGGCCCAGGTTTGATCTCCAGCACCACAGAAAATAAATAATAGAAGGTTGGGGTATGGCTCAGTAGTAGAGGCCTTGTATAGCATGTGAGCTATACATGCCCTGGGTTCATTTGCAGCGCTGCAAAACAAAACAAAAAATAAAATAAAGTAGTTTAACAAAGAAGAAAACATCTGGATATTTACTTTTCTCTTATTTTTCCATTTTTTTTCTTTGGAAAGAAATTTGGGTGGACAAATAGTCTTTTTAAATTGCCTTTAGAATAAGGTAAATCATAAGCAAAGAACTACAATGTAATGTTCTGTATTTACCAAATACCAAAATATTCTGGTATGGGATATTTTAAAAATTTATTTTGGTGCAGTGCTGGGGCTGGAGCCTAGGTCTGTGCACATGATAAGCAAGTAATCTACCACTAAGCTACACCTTCAGCCCATTTAATGACTCAGATTTGCTTTTAGGCCTCTATTGAAAATAGGGATACAAAATTTCTTACATTACATTCTTGTATTTTCATAAAATGTTAATTTTTGAAGCTTAAGGTCATATGAATTCAGTTGGTTCTCACAGTTACCCTCGGGGAAGGAAGCCCATGTAATATTTCCATCTTACCCTTCATGGATAAGAACCCTGGGATGCATGCAGCCTATATCACTGGGAAAAACTCACATGACTCACCAAAACAGCATGTGTTTGCAAGATCAGTTGTCTATCCAGAGGAGGAAATGATACCCAAGAAATCTTGTACATTTTTTCATGAAATTAAATTTTCTAACCCACGTGTCCTATAAGAAATATAAATATCGTTTTTGTTGGATGTATCTTTCATAAAATTAATATAAAAATAGTGAATGATGTGGCTGAAGCTAAAATTCAGCTATCATATACTTAATAATAAACAGAAAGATGAACAAGGGGGATGAAGCGGTAGCTCAGCAGTTACTGTGCTTGCCGGGCACTCGCCAGGATGCAGGTTCGAACCCCAGTACATACACAAAGAAGGGTCGGAGCAATGAAAACTAAATACGTGTTAGGCCCTCTCTCTCTCCTCACTGTCCCTCTCTTTCTTAAAAAAGAAAGATGAACAGGGGGGCATTAGAATAAAAATATATATTATAATTGATTAAATGGAAGTTTTCACACTAAAAATCTCAATTCAATTTTCTCTTTACATAATCAGTCTATGGAAACATTAATGGTCCCTGGTTTCACCATGCCTACTGCCAGGATGGTATGAAACTCTATTGCCTTCTGATTAAGTTTGAATTTAGTTTTATTAAAAAAAAAAAAAGACAAGTTGGGCAGTACACGCGTGCAGAGCATGCCAGTTCCCAACAGTGGGGTCACAGCATCCCAGTTGAGGTGTGGGGTGATTCCTGATTCCGTCTAATCACTAAAGGGATTAGTGCCCTTTCCCAAAGACACTGGGAGCTCTTTCTCCTCCTCTCTGCCACGTGAGAGCGCAAGGCGAGAACAACTACACCCTAGGATAAATGCCTTCAGCAAACATGGGTTCTGCCAGGGCCTTTATTTTTGACTTTCCAGGCTTAAAGTGTAAGAAAATAATTTTCTATTGTTTAGGCCACTCATTCTGTGGTACTCTTACAGCAACCTTAACTACAATACACAAACTGCAGGAAAAAGCACAGAAAGATCCCACTATCTTTTGTTCAGTTTTCCCCAATAGTAATAGTTTGCAAAATTATAGCACAATATCACAAGCAGGATATTGCAACAGTCAAGATGTAGGACATTTTCAATATTTTTTTTCCTTGTACTGGAGATCAAACTTAGGGGCACTTTACTACTGAGCTGCATTCCCAGCCCACTTTATTTTTATTTTTTTTTAAGAGAGAAGGTCAGTGAGAGACAGAGAGAATCAATTTCTATTGAGTTTTTCACATGGCTTTTGTTGCTCTGACACAGTTGTGTACATGGGTGCTGGGGTTTGAACCCACGTACTTGTGCATGCTGGGCAAGTGCTGTAACCGCCGAACCACGACTCCAGCCCCCTCTCCCATTTTATTCTTTTAAGACAGGGTCTTGCTAAGTTTCTCAGGCTGACCTTGAACTTGCAATCTTCCTGCCTCAACTACTCAAGTCCCTGGGATTACAGGTATATACCACCTTACCCAGCATTCTTTTTTATTTCTGAAGAGGATAGCATGATATGGAATGTCCCCTCCCCAGCTTTATTTTACCCATTCACCTATAAGACTTCTGGGTTGTTTCCAGTTTTTAGCTATTATAAATAAAGTTGCTATAAACATTTATGTACAAATTTTTGTACAAACATAAAACCTCATTTCTCTAAGATAAATGCTCGAGTGCAGTTTCTAGGTGGGGTAGTAGTTGCATGTATGGTTTTTAAGAAACTTCTAAAATATTTGCAAGTGATGGTACCATTTTACATGCCTACCAGCAATGTATGCATGATTTAGTTTCCTTGCATCATTGACAGTATTTGGGGTTGTTACTTTCTTCTGTTTTAACCAATGTGAATTGGAGTGCAGTGATAGCACATTGTGGTTTTAATTTGTGTTTCCATGGTGGCTGAGGATGTTGAACATCTCTTTATGTGTTAATTTGTTGCCCATGTATGTTCTCCGATAGATGTCGTTTCATGTTTTCATCATTTCATACTTGGATTGTTTATTTCTTTATATTTGCTATCATTTTTTTCTTTTTAAAAAAGAGAGAGGGACAGTGAGAGAGAGAAAGAGAGGGAGAGGGAAGGAGAGAAAGAGAAAGAGAGAATCAATTTTATTTAGTTTTTCATGTGGCTTTTGTTGCTCCGAAACTCCACTGTGTACATGGCGCTGGGGTTCCAACCCATGTCCTGGCTATAATCATTGAGCCACCGCTCCAGCCCCTTTGCTATTGTGGTTTTTTTTTTTTGTTGTTGTTGTTGTTGTTTTGTTTTTGTTTTTGTTTTTTAAAGAGAGAGGTACAGTGAGAGAGAAAGGGAGAATCAACTTTATTTAGTTTTCCACAAGGCTTTTGTTGCTCTGACATTTTGTTGTGTACGTGGTGCTGGGATTTGAACTGGTGTCCTTGCATATGCCAGACAAGTGCCGTAACTGCTGAGCCACCGCTCCAGCCCTGCTATTGAGTTTTGAGAGATCTTTTTATTGTTGAGACAGTAGACCCTTGTTGTATATGTGGTTTTTGAGTATTTTCTCATTCTGTAATGTGTGTTTTCATGCTCTTAAGAGGCTCTTTGGTAGAGTGGGAGATTTAAAGCCAAACACATTTTCCCCTTTGTTTATTCTGCTTTCGTTTTGTAGTCCAAGCACTCTTTGCCTAGCTATAGGTCCAAAAGTATTTCTCCTGCTTTTGTTTCTACAAGTATAACCTTTTGCATGTAAGCCTGCTTCACTTTGAGTTTTGTGTAAGATGTGAGACAGATTGAGGTCCGTTTACTTTTACTTTTGCCTATGAATGTTCAGTTTCTGAGAAGCACTGTTCCCTCACAACACTGCTGTTGTATCTTCATCAAAAATCAGGTGCGCATATTTGTATCGGCCTATTTCTGAGTTCTCTGTTCTTCCTAGTGATCTGTGTCTGACTTCCACTGATACTACAATCTTTTTTTATTTAAAGAGAGAGGGAGAGAGAATGAATTTTTATTTATTTTTTCATCTGATTTTTGTTTTTCCAACACCTGGTTGTGTATGTGGTGCTTGGGTTCAAAACCATGTCCTTGCACATGCCAGGCAAGTGCTGTAACCCTGGCCCATCTTTCCAGTGCAGATACATACTCTTGATTGCTATAGCTGTATAGTAAGTTTTTAAAATTTTTATTAAAATTTTTTTTAGTGCACTGTAGTTGTACATAATGATGGGATTTGTTGCCACAGATTCCTAGAGGCACACAGTACAGCAATATAATTTGGTCAATATCCCCATCCCCCCCACCCTTCTCCTTCCCTCCTCCCATCCCCCTGATCCCTTGCCTCTCTTCTGGGTCCTAGAATTTTTCCAAAAAACCCCCCAAGTACAGTGTCATAATTCTTATACCTATGAAGAACATTTTTTATATACATGACTATAGTATATACAGTGGCATACTTATAAATGCTTGGAATGTACCTTGCTTTATCTCCATTCCAACATTTCCCCTTCTCCCTTCCTATCATCCCTGTTATTCTTTGATATATATTGATAATAGGATTAAGCATTTACATTTTTGTAAAGGCAGGTAGTATAGCTTGTTCAAATATCTTATGCAGTATCTTATAAATATATCTCGTATATATTAACAAATTGCATTTTTGTTCTATGGTTCTAATAATCCATGAGTTTATCTACCTTTTCCCCAAGCCTGGGTTTAGCTTCAGCCACCACAAAAGAGAGAAAACATTTGGCCCTTGACTCTGTTTTTTGCTAATTTTGCTCCGCATGATTTCTTCCATTGCCATCCATTTACTTTCAATGGATGCAATATCATTGTTTCTAATAGCTGAGTAGAACTCCATTGTATATATACGCCAGAGCTTTTGGATCCATTCATCCAGTGAGGGGCATCTGGGTTGTTTCCATAATTTAGCCATTGTAAATTGAGCTGCTATAAACATAGATTTTGCTGTGTCACTGTAATGTGCTGATTCTAATTCCTCTGGGGAAATACCCAGAAGATGGATAGTTATATTATATGGGGGATCGTGGATCCAACCCTAATTTTTTAAGGAGTCTCCACACTGCTTTCCAGAGCGACTGGACCAGTCTGCAATTCCACCAACAGTATGCTAGTATTCTTATCTCTCCACAACCCCTTCAGCATTTGTTATTAATTGTATTCTTCATCTTTGCCAGTCTGACTGGAGTGAGGTGAAATCTTAAGATAGTTTTGATATGCATTTCTCTGATTACCAGTGATTTAGAACACTTTCTCATGTATTCATTGGCTTGCTCAATTTCCTCTGTTGAGAAGTTTCAGTTTAGCTCTCTGGACCATTTATTGATTGGATTGTTTGTGTTTTGTAATTGAGTTTTTTGAGTTCTTTGTAAATTCTGGATATTAGTCCCTTGTCAGAGGGATCACAGGTCGTGATTCTCCCATTCTGTAGGATGCCTCTTGACCGTTTTGACTACTTCCTTGGCTGTACAGGAACTTTATAGTTTAATGGCATCCCGCTCATTATTTTTTTACTGTAATTCTTTAACTTTAGCAGTCTTATTGAGGAAGTCATTGACAACTCCCACACCAAGTGTGGATCCTAATTTTTCTTCTAGAAGTTGTATGATTCTGGTTTAATTTCTAATTCCTTGATCCATTTAGATTTGATTTTTGTGCAAGGTGAGAGATAAGGATCTAATTTCAATTTTCTGCAAGTGGCGGTACAGTTTGTCCAGCTCTAATAAGTTTTGAAGTCAAATAGATTGATTCCTACTACTTCATTCTTATTTTTAAAAATTGTTTTAGCTATTCTAGTTCCTTTACTTTTCTTGATACATTTTAGAATACTACTGTCAACACCCACTAAACATCATGCTGGGATTTTGATGGGAATTATGTTCAACCTGTGGATCAATTTGGGGAGCAATGACATCTTTACTATGTTTTTTCTTTTTTAAAGAGAGGGGGGAAGGGGGGGAGAGAGAGAGAGAGAGAGAGAAAGGATAGAGAGAGGTAGGGGAGAGTCAATTTTATTTTAGTTTTGAAGTGGCTTTTGTTGCTCCTATATTTCGTTGTGTATATGGTGCTGCGGTTCGAACCACGACCTCACTGGGGTTCAAGCCCATGTCCTCGTGCATGCCAGGTAAGTGCAATAAGCATGGTAACCACTTAGCCAGCGCTCAAGCCCCATCTTTACTATGTTAAATCTTGCAATCTGTGAACGTGGTATATGCTAGTGCATTTATTTAGATCTTCTTTATGAGCACTGTATAGTTTTCCGTATATGTATTTTGTACATGTTTTCTTAGATTTACATCTAAAGAAGTCATTTTTATTGTCATATTGCATTTTTAATTTAAGTGACCATATGTTCATTGCTAGTATCTAGAAATACATATTTGCATTCTTATCTGTAACTTTGTCCCTCTCACTTACTAGTTCTAGAATTGCTTTCACTGCAAATTGATTAGAACTTTCCATGTTAAACAGTTGTATGATCCACAAGTATGGAATTTTATTTCTTCTTTTCTGATCTGTGTACCTTTTATTTCCTTTTCTTGACTTCTTACATTGACCAGAACTCCCAGGACTATACTGAATAACAGTGGGAAGAGAGGACATCCTCATTTTGTTCATGATCTTGGAAGAAGGCATTCAGTTTTTGAACAGGAAATGTGGAATTTTATGATTTGATGTGATGCACTTATTCAAGTTGAGAACATTCCTTTCTACTTCATTTTTCCTTTTTTATTTTAGCTCTTGAAAATTATTGTGCCATTGACCTCTGTGATTTCTGATGATAAACTCATTGCCATTCTAATAGTTTTTCCCCTGTCTTTTTTTTTTTTCCTGAATGTTTTCAAGACTTTTTCAAATTTTCAGAAATTCAAGTATGATGTATCCTGGCATGACTAACTCTGAATTGATCCTCTAAAGATCTGAATTTAGCTAGGCTTGGTGGCACATGCCTATAATCCCAGTGGCTCAGTAGGCTGAGGCAGGAGGATTCCAAGTTCAAAGCCAGTCTTCCCAACTTAGCAAGACCCTGAGCAACCTAGTGAGACCCTGTCTCAAAACAAAAATTTAAAAGGGCTGGGGATGATGCCTAATGGTTAAGCAACCTTGGGTTCAATTCTTGATTTAAAAAAACAAACAAAAAAGGAAAAAACAACCAACCAGACATAAAATACAAAAAATCCAAGACCTGAAATCTGTAGGTTAATGTCTTTTGCCAAGTCTGAGAAGTTATTTCTTCAAATATGCTTCGATCCTTCTAGGGATTCTGATGACACTAATGTTAGATATTTTTACAGTCCCAGAGGTTTCTGATATTCTGCCTTATTTTCTCCATTAAATTTTGTTTATTGGTCACATTATTCTTCTCTCCTCCACCAGCTTGCTGCTTCTTCCCTCTGTCCTTTCCATTTTCATGTTCAGTCCATCCATTGAGTTCTTCTCAGTTTTCAGATCTAAATTTTTCACTTGGTTCTTCTTTATATCTTTTGTTATTTTGCTAGAGTTTTCTTTATTCCAACACGTTTTGAAACGGATTTGGGTAGCTGGGCATGGTGGCACATGCCTATAACCCCTGCAACTTGGGAGGCTGAGGCAGGAGGATCACAAGTTGAAAGCCAGCCTCAGCAACTAAGGACCTAAACAATTTAGTGAGATCCTGTCTCAAAATAAAAAATAAAAAAGGCTGAGGATGTGGCTCAGTGGTTAAGTACCCCTGAATTCAATAACTAGTACAAAAACAAAAACAAAAACAGAACAAAAAGAAAAAAGAAAGGCATGGAGATGTAGCTTAGCGGTATAGCACTTGTCTGGCACGCATGAGTTTCTGGGGTTGATCCACGACACCGCAAACACTTAAAAAAAAAATCAAGATGATTGCTTTAAACTTCTTGTTGGATATTTCTAACATTTTGATAATATTGGTATTGGCATCTATTTATGATTTTTTTATCTCCATGCAAATTGAGATTTTCTGATTCCTAGTTAGATGAGTGATTTTCTTTTGAAATCTGGATTTTTTTTTTCCTAATCATGGTTGGAGACTGTGGACCTTACTTAAACTGTTTAACTGGCTTTTCTGATACCACTCTAGCAGGGGAAGGTGGAGCACCACCCTGTTGTTGCTGGGTAGAGGCAGGAGTACAGTTCCCCCACTCAGCCTCCACTGACAATCAAGTCTGTTTATTGCTGTCGGGCAGGGGTGGGAGGGCTGGCTTACTGTGCAGCCTTTGCCACTATGGTGGGGGTAACCTCATTACAGAGGTAGCAAGACCTCCTCTGATACCACCTCAGTAGTGCAGTGTTGAAGATCATTGCACAGCAGGGTGGGCGTGGAAGTCCAGGTTTCTCTTGTGGTCTCTGATATCATAAGGTGGAGGACGCATTGCTGGTTGGTGGGGACAAACGCCCTGCTCCTACTTGCATTTTTCTGATATTACCCTGGAAGGAGTGTTTGGGTACTTGGTTACAGGCTTGAGTCTAGCCTCCTCACTCAGCCTTTGCTGGTGTCCATGAGGTTGGGGGGCCACCATTTTTTTTTTCTGTAGCATTTAATTGGAGTGGAGCAATCAATTATTGCCTAAAAGTTTTGTCTGAACTGGATATGGTGGTGCATGCCTATGACCTGAGCTACTCCAGAGGCTAGGGCAGGAGGATTGCAAATTTGAGGACAGCCTGGGCAACTTAACTAGACCCTGTCTCAAAATAAAGGGGTAGGGACTCATTTCCAAGTCTGGAGTATTTGAGATGAAAAGAAAACCCAAGGAACTTACCTCCATGTTGTTGGTTGAGTCTCAAGATCCCTGGCCAGTAGTCTGCCCTCTTCTTTGTATTTCAGATATAACTATGTTTGTCTTATATATAATGTCCTTTATTTTCAGTTGTACTTAGCAAGAGGAATAAAGAACGATAGATCTACCCATCTTCTCAGAAGTGAAGTCCTTACTTTCCTTTTTTTGGTCATTGTATCATTATCCAGATTCCCTTGGCCCTTTCACTAAAATTCCTGGGAAAATATTTCTACAGATCTTAAGGAATGCAATGCAAAATATAAACAAGTAGGATTGCTATTTTATTTCAGAAGAATGACAAAGACCAAACGGAACTGACAGAATATAAACTATCTTCCTAGATGGAGGTGATTCTACTTTCATTGAAGTTGTGCCTTGTGCATGGAAAGTCCCATAGAGATATAAAAATTTAGGGAAAATGTCCTCATTTCACCCAGAAAAATTCAGCCCTGCTCAGAATATATCTGGTTCCTTAAACTTACATTATTTACATTGCTTTTTAAATGTTTAACATTATCTTTTTTTCTAAGACTACTTGAGGGTAGACATCTTATAAATGTAGTATTATCAGGCACTCAGTATATACTCACTAGGTGACTGCAAGAATGGCTAATCTGTACTCGACAGTGTATGCAGTAGTCCCCCCAACACCAGTTTCACTTTCTGCTATCAACTAGTTAGTCTAATCATGGGTCACATAATCACATGGGTCACACAGATATTTTGAGAGAGTGCATAATATTTACATAACTTTTACTACAATATATTGTCATAATTTATCTATTGTTGCTTATCTTTTACTGTGCCTAATTTATAAATTAAACTTTACTACAGGTATGTTTATATAGGAAAAAACATATAGCATTTGTACCTACTATCCAGTTTCAGGTTATCTGCTGTGGGTCCTGGGACATATTCCCTGCAGATAGGTGGGGGCTACAGTACTGTTACATCAAGGACTTTTACTTTGCCTAGTTTTATTTTGGAGGACTTGACTAAGTTTACACCTCTGGACAGTGGGGCATGTTTTGCAGTCAATATATTTTGCACATTCTTGGAACATAGATTTGACAATTCTTATGATTAGAGAATTTTCAATCTGCCCTCCACATACATATATCTTGTTACTGTAGAAATTCATGAGTCAGGGACACAGAAAATCCTTTATTTTCCCAGGAGGATTCCTGAGGTGCACTGTAATACTATTCAGGTAAGGACCTCTGCTGTATGTACCCCTTTGTCCTTTCTCTGCCCTTAATCCTATCAGAACTTACGTGGGATCAAATTTAGGAAAGTATTGAGTTTTATGACCATTCAAATACTAACTGGAGTTTTCTTCAAAATCAGTGAATTACAAATGAATCACTTCTTACTGAACAAACAAAATATATTTAACAATATGAGGATTTGGTGCTTTTGTGACAAAAACCAAGCTCTATCCACTAAACTGTTCCTTCAGGGGGACTTAGCTGTCAATAAAATGAATAATCCTTCATGTAATATTTTTTTGACAAATGAATTGAGATGGTAGCATTATTTATCCATTTGGGAAACCCCTATTGAGCAATCACAATTTAGTGGCAAGGTTTCTGCTCCTAAGGAAATTATAACTCAATAAAGAAAATGGAAAGACTGGAGAATCAACTATGAATGATAGAGTTACATAACTATATGGAGATAGAAAATTATAAATGCCAACAAAGTTTTTGTCTAGATGTTTTCTCAGGTCAAATAAACGTAAATATTCTAAGAACCACTGTGAAGGCGGAAAAGAAATGGTCACCCTATCTGATTACGAGATTGTGCTCTCAATTTCAGTCATAGCCCAGGTGTTTGTTGTTTTCTACTTCTTATATCAGTAAAAGTATAACTACTGGCTATTAGTGCAATCTTGGGCAGATTACTTATCTAAGCCTATTTTTTCATTAGTGTGAGAATATGTATGATGAAGTAGTTTGATCAGATTTAGCTAAATGCTTATCAGTTCCTTACACATATTAAAAGGATAATAGCTGATTTTTTTACTTTTGCTATTGCTACTTAGTATTTTTGTTAGCAGGCTCTGTAAATCAAATGAACCTACCTTTTCTCTCAGGTTGCCTCAGATTTTGTGCTATGCTCTTAGCTTATCTGTGCTTAGAAGAATAAGTTGGTATCCATATCAGAAACCTTCAATAGTGTTCATGGATGAACAACAGAAAGTATTGACACTTCCCTGAAAAATCCCTTATGCTGTAAAATATACATTTCCCCCCCCCCACCCCAGAGCTGAGGACCGAACTTGGGGTCTTGAGCATGCTAGGCAAGCGCTCTGCCACTGAGCTAAATCTCCAACCCCTAAAAAATACATTTTCATCATTAGCTTACAAAGAACAATAACAAATTATTTCACCGACTTAGTTTTAATGAGGATCTTATTTTTGGCTCAAGGCTTATATTTTAAAATTCTTGTAAATGCTCATGGTCTATTAGCTATTATTTCTACTTGCATAAACTTCTTTTTGTTCACTTTAAGTGACTTAAATGCTCTCAAAATGTGGCAGTAAGTTTATTCATTTAACCATTATTGTTTATATATGTTAAGCACTATGCTGGGGATCCTACTTTGTGTGAGAAATGGTTTCTATTTTCAGAGAGCTTATCATCTCCTGAAGATATTATCCTAGTGTTCAAGCTCCTGAAGAGTCATTTTTAGCTATTTTACTTTCCCAGTTAAGTTTTATCTTTGAAATGTTTAAGGCACTTCTGAAACTGAAGTTACAGCATAGCCATTAAAGAATGTAGGTTCTGGATGCAAACTATGTGGGTTAGAACTATGACTCCACCATTTCATGTGTGACTTTGGGCAAATACTGGCTTATGCTTGTTTCTTATTCTGTTGAGAAGGCTAGATGCCTCATTATATATATATACCAAGTGCTTAGAACAGTGGCTGGCACAAAGTTAAGTACTCAATAAGCGTTAGCTACTGTGTTAATTAATTAGCTTTCTGTTGCTGTAAAAAAAATCTGAGATAAATCACTTATGAAGAAAAAACAAAGGTTTATTTTGGCTCAGTTTTAGATTTCAGTCTATGACTACTTGGCTTTTGGGCCTGTGGCAGCATAGTACATCATGGCAGGAGTGCACAGTGGAAGAAACTATTCATCTCATGGCAGCTAGAAAGGGGAGAGACAGAGAGAGAGAAGGGGTCAGGGTTCCAATATCCTCTTCAGCCATGACTTAACTTCCATGGCATTTAACTTCCTTCCACTAGGGCCCACCTCCTACAGGTTCCACCACCTCCCAGTTGTGTCAAAGGCTGAGGATCAAGCCTTTAACACTTGGGCCTTTAGGGGACATTTCAAATCCAAACTACAGTAGACACTATTATTATTATTATCACCTTATTTCTCTAGGATGTCAGAACTAATCTAATTCTGATTTTTTGAAGCTCATTATTTTGTAATTGCTATTAGTCCTTATAGTATCTCAAAGACAATCTTCTGGCATTAAGAAAATATATCTATTAACATTTTAAAAACTTTATCTTTTTAATAAAGAATTTCTAAGTCAGAGGTATAGAAGGTGAGACAGTGAGAATAGTACATGTAAATAAAATTGTGAGGGAAAGAAATACGGCTGTCTTAGGAAGTGGATACCTTGGTGACTGGGTCTACATTCTTACCTTTAACATAATTTTCTAGAGTTTTCTGAGACTGAAATATGGGCTTCTAGGATATGGTTAGGTTTGTGTAAATTTAGACTCACGTACAATTTTAAATGTCTAAAAACTGTTACATGACTAATTTATATTTAAGTTCATGAGAATTATGTAGACACTTCAGTAAGAATCATTGCTTCTGTCTTCTAAAAATTATATTTCTCAAAATTATAATGCCAAGTAGCCTAAATAAATAAAATTGGTAAAGCAAAATAAAATCTTTTGATTCAAAACCCCCTTTTTAAAAAAACATTTTTGTTCAAAAAGTATAAAATTTTTTACTTATGGTAGTTCTTTGAAATTATCCAAAGCCAGACAATGACAACAGGTTTATTCCAGCTTTATTTAAAAGTTTAATTTCAAATGAAATAATGTGACACTGATGTGTAAGAATATAATCAAAGATCACAAACAATCTAATTCACTTTCCTAGTTTGCTCAAGCCTCCAGGCACCAGTTAAATATCGAAGTCGTATAAAAAGTAGGTCCTTGCCCATTTGTAGCCAACTCCAAAATGGAACTAATTTAGAACCTGCAATTTAAACAAATTAAAATAAATAAGCTTAAAACTTCGGAGAAAATCTCAGTTTACAACTGTATCCCAGAAGTCAGTCTACACGACTGCTGTGAGTTTCTAGCACCTTAATTTTATTTAAGCTTTAAGACAAAAGTTTTTAAAAATTTTAATAGGGAAGGAGAGAGTGTGTAAGATAAGGGTTCCAGCAATGTCTAATACAAAACCTGATCATTGAGTATTGAAAATGAAAAATTAGAATATATACAGAACAACAAAAAATAATGCATAATGAACACATATGATTATATGTGATCCAACTTTTTGTTTTTGTGGTACTGGGGATAGAAATCAGGATTTTGTAAATGCTGGGCAAGCACTCTACTATTACTAAACTTCAACCTCAGTCTAAATGGTGAAAAATACAGTCTATGATTGCACTTGAACCATTTAGTTTGGACTTCTTTGTTTCAGGCTATTCAGGAATACCAGCCTAATTAAGTGTCTGACCCATTTATCACAGTGGATTCTTACAAGCATTACTTGTAGCAGTAAATGAATGTCTATTAAGAGGAAGGTATAAGATTTCATTATCATTTTAATTATATTTTATCCTCAAAGAAAACCCTTTTCAGGGCTGGAGTGGTGGCTCAGTAGTTTTGGCGCTTGCCTGGCAAGCACGAGGACCCAGGTTCAAACCCCAGCACCACGTACACAACTAAGTGTTAGAGCAACTAAGGCCATGTGAAAAACTAAATAAAGTTGTTTCTCTTTCTCTGTCTCTCACTGTCCCTCTCTCTCAAAAAAAAAAAAGTAAAATAAAAAAAAAAAGAAAATCCTTTTCTCTGCTCTGAATTTATGTTACAGCTTTCATCAGAAAAGACCATCATGAAAGCACTTTGTATACATTAGTGTTATACATTATTATTAATGCAAGGACAAATATTTTCTTCACTCCACAGATTAGTTAGTTTAACTATCTACAATTTATATTACGATACAACTATCCTTGTAACGCAAATGAGCAAGTGTCATCAACAGGACATAGATTACTTTTCCCCATTTTACATATCCAAGGAGTCTATGTTGGGCCTAGACCAGCACAGAGAGGTTAATAGAGTTGATGTGGAATGATCTTTTAATCTGCTTCTCAATCCTGAATCTAGGCTCATAAAGGTGAAGACAGTTAAATTTCTGTAAACTTGGTTGGATTCATCAAGACATAAAGAGGTTTGAATTCTTCTAGATCATATAGTTTGTATAATCTCATCGCTGCTTCTTAACCTTTTTCTGTTTTAAACATCTGAGTTTATAGAGCAATAATGTCTTCCTACTATAATAGATTCTCAAACAAATGGCCATGTGCACCAGGGAAAGATGGATTTTGAAAAGTCTCCAGCAGTTGGAGAGGACATAGGAAAAAAGGAACACTTTTTACACGGCTGGTGGTATTATAAATTTATATAACCACTATGAAAATCAGTATGAAGTTTCCTCAAAACACTAGGCATGGAAACACCATACAACTCAACTATACCATTCATCATTATTTTTCCTAAAGAATTAAAGTCATCTAACTACAGTGATTCATGCATACTCATGTTTATAGCAGCACAATTCACAATAGCCAAACTATGGAATCAGTCTAAGTGTCCATCAATGGGTGAATGGAAAGAAAATGTGGCATATATTTACACCACATTTTAGTAGATCTTTAATATATTTTATCTTTTTATATAAAATGTGGAGTTTTAATCAGCCATAAAAAAGAATGGAATTATGTCATTTTCAAGAAAATGGATGGAATTTGACAGCATTATGTGAAATGAAATAAGGGAAACTCAGAAAGTCAAGGGTCATATGTTTTCTCTCCTATGTGGAAATTAGAGGGAAAAAAGGGGGAAAAAAGTGTGTGGGGAGTTCATGAAAATAGAAGACCAGTGTATAGAGGTAAGGGACCAGGGAGAGGAAGGAGGGGTGCGAAAAAAGGACGTACTGGGGAATGATATTGATCAAATTATATTGCTATATTGTATGCATGTATGAATGTGTAACAGTGAATACCACTACTATATATAATACATCAGTAAAATATATGGAAAAGAAAATATATGGTAATTACTATTACTGACTGGTAATAGTAATTGTTCCCCTATCATGAAATACTTTATGCTTAGTCTAAGGTAAGCAAAGGAGAAAACCAGAATATAATTCAAATTCTATATAGCCAGAGCTAAGGTTTTCTAAGTAGTAATTATTAAGATTTATGATAGATTTCAATTTATTATAGATTTTAGACATCTTTACATTTTTGGATATATGTACAGGAACAGCAGTTAAAAAGGACTCTGAATGGATTGTGGACACTGAGTAAAACACCTATTATTTCTTATTTAGCTCTGCATAGTGGTTTGTAGATATTCAATCAATATCCACTGAGTGATAAAGTAATGTAATGCTAAAAAATGGTGATGCAAACAATAAAGTTTATTTCAGAAGACTAACAACCTTGCTTCTAGTGTCAGATCCCTATGTCCTTGTCTGCTGGAGGTTTTATTAAAGTTTCTTAATCAAGTTAGGAAGCTTGATGAAGACCTCAAGAAGATACTGAAAAAATACAGAAGGAGCAAGCCATGGGGAGGGGATCAGTGGGCAACACTCTCTGTGGAACTGGCTCTCCAAGTCAGGACAGCTGAGAAAGGCCTAATGCAAGGAGAGGGAAGAATGTTAAAGCCAGCTGACTTTGTTGGACAGTTGTACTATCTGATGTCTCCTCTCTTGTCTGACAAAGATCAACTGTAAATAAACAATAAACTCACCTTCAATTTCAGTCCAGTTGACAGCAATTTCTGCTATTGGAATTTTAAAGAACTGGGCTATGTAGAGCAGTTCTACATCAAATGCCCTGAAACAGAAAATATATTGATAAAAGATGAGTAATTTAATCTCTACTTGGCAGGTTATGAAGAAGCTTAGGAGGCAGATATAAATCTTACATTATAAAATTGCAGATCAGATTCACAGGTCAAAAAACTGAATACTTGAGTGTTTCAGAAGTTTCAGGGCAAATGAGATTTATTGTCATTACTCAACATTTAAATAAGAAATGTTGTACCTCTATCAATACTCAGAAATGCTCAGAGATGAAAACGGCCTTGTGGGCTCCAAATATTTTGGATAATTCAATATGAAAACTACCTTTTAAAACAATGTTTTTTTTTATCTTGATAAAATATTTAAGATGATAAAACTATCTACAAAAGTGGGTTATGTCTTTGAAAGAATTAGGTAAAACTTCTGTTACACAGAATTATAGTATTTATGAAAGAAGGAAGTAGTTTAGATATTAAGCCTGGTGCTTAACCCTCACCCTTAACTTTCTAACAGAAAAACCAAAATACTAGCAAGTGGACTGTTTTAATGATATTTAATAATCTGAATAACATTAGTATTTTTCCAATGGTAATTTGTGACTAAAGACATAAAACATAAAAAATGAAGAATGAAAGTTGGGAAATAAGCACTGATGAGTTGTTTATATTTAAAATAAAAAACCCTAGACCGAAAGGGTTTTTAAAAAATTATTATACCTTTCTCTCCCTTAACAATTTAGATATATGCATATAGTCACTACAAAACCCCCCCAAATTGCAGTTCATCTTACTATATGTGCCTCAAATTTTAAAATACCAAGCCTCATACTACTAGATACAACAAAGGGTTATTCTCCAACTAAGACACCTTAATTTGTTTTTGAGTTTGGCAGAGCCGCCTTGTTACTTTTTGATACTCAGCTCCTGGTACAGCTGTTACATCACTAACAAATATACCCTGAAGAAAGAGTATGTTAAGATCCTGCTCAAGGGGCTGGAGCCAGGGCTCAGTGATTAAAGCACTTGCCCGGGTTCAAATCCCAGTACCATGTACACAACAAAATGTTGGAGAAATGAAAGCCAGATGAAAAAATAAAAATTGATGCTTTCTCTCATTTTCACTATCTTAAAAAAATAAAAAACAGACCCTGCTAAACACTGCAAATACACAAGTAACCTCTTATTCCCTCCTGAAATCCCACTGAAGTTAAAGCAAAAAGAATGCAAGAAACACAAAAGTTTGGAAGCTGTAAAATAACTGGACAGGTAAGTGGTAACTACAGAGAGCAGACCATGGCACTGGAAAAGCCTAGAAGCAGGCTAATAGTTACCAAAACCCTTCCATTATCCAGGCTCAGGGATCAGAGGCCCCAAATGATATCTGTAGGAGGGGATGCAGGTGGGTTGCAAACAGGACTCTCCCCTTTCCCTCATCCTTTCACCTACTTGGTTCCATGAATGCTGACACTCTGACTCATGGCACAGAGGCAGGAGATGGAAGGATCCCAATTTAGGGAAAAAGGCCCAGTCCAAAGGATAATGACAGGTGGGACTTTCATGTGGTTCTACTAGTTTAACTTGTAGTGAAATCTACCAGTGAATCAGGTGCTCTGTGCATGCACACAGTTTCCTATGAGTGTATTGGTATCATAATAAAGGCATACGAGGAAAGATTTTTAATGTTAAAAAGGAACATGAAAAAAATGGAAGCAATAGAAACAACACAGCAAACAAAATGTTGAAGATATGAGTATGAGAAGATATTGCAGTTCTAAAACAAGAATAGATGTTTTAGGGATGCGGATGAAACTGGCTGGTGACGGCTCAAGTTTTAATCACTGATACTGAATTTTTTTTGTTTTTTTTGTTTTTTTGTTTTTTTAAGCGAGAGGGGACAGAGAGAAAGAGAGAGAAACAATTTTTATTTAGTTTTTCACATTACTTTCATTCCTTGGACACTTCATTGTGTACGTGGTGCTGGGGTTTGAACTTGTATACTCATACATGCCAGGCAAGCGTCATAACTGTGGAGCCACTGCTCCAGCCCTGAAAAAAATTTTTTTAAAAATTCCTGGAAAACAAAAATGAGTTCTAGGAAATTAAAATTTGGCAGCAGAAACATATTCAAAAGGAGGGCTAGATGATAAAATTGTCTGAAACTCCTCAAAAGAAAACATAAAAGAGAAAAGATAAAATTACAGGATCAGCAAGGAAGTTCCACTACTGTTTGTAAGAAGACAGAGGAAAGAGGAGACTGTCACAAAGAAACGACTGAAGAACATTTTTTCAGAACTGAAGAACATGACTCTTTCCATAAACGGTGCTGGGAAAACTGGATATCCATGTGCAGAATGTTTAAATGCAGAGATGCTTAAATAACCAACACCAATAAACCACTAACTGTGGTCAAGGGTATACTGCTAAACACATTGATATATGCATATTTGGTAGTTCTCCTTTACAGGCACAAAATAAACATAACTGAGCCTTAAAGAAAAATATCAGTCTAAAATTTTAAGTGAGGCCAATATGTTACTGAAGTTCAAAATAATTAAAAAGGTATGCACATGTACATAACTTCCAAAAAGAAAAAAAAATACAATACAAAGAAACCTCACAGAAACTTGCTGTCCAGTAGAGTTGCCAGTAGCTCCATGAAGGTACTGCACACCTGAAATGTGGGTGGTTTGATCTGAGATGTGCTGTTAGTTTGAAGATACAGTACAGAGTAGAATATAAAATACCTCAACATTTTTTCCCACAATTGTTGAATGCTAAAATAACAATGTTCTGGATACGTTATGCTAAAGTATATTATCAAAACTAATTTCTTCTGTTTCTTTTTACTTTTTTAATGTGGCTACAGGAAAACTTAAAATTACATATATTGCTTGCATCTGTGTCTCACATATTTTCTATTAGATAATGCTGCCTAGAATAGCCCTGACAGGGAAGCTTCATAATTTTAAGGTAATTGACTCTAACCTTTTATATTTCTAGGAAAATAAAAGATCCTCAACAGTGAAAACCAGTGTCCTTCTTTTTTTTTTTTTAAAGAGGGACAGAGAAAGAGAATTAATTTTATTTAGTTCTTTCATGTTGCTTTCTTTGCTCCAACACTTCATTGTGTACATGATGCTGGGGCTCGAACCCATGTCCTTGTACATGCCAGGCAAGTGTGTAACCGCTGAGCCATTGCTCCAACCAGTGTCCTGCATTTCTAAATCCTCCCTTTCAACTATAAAGGACCAAGTTCTTTGACCCTAATTCTGGATCTATCAGCTATCTAGTGTACATGAAGTATTTTACTTCTAGAATTGCTTCTTAAGTTAGACTTTCTGATTTTAGAGTCCATCAACTATCAGTTTAATTTATTCTTTCAACATAACAGAGACATTTGATTTTGAAGATGAAATTTATATTACATTTTTTAATCTAGGAAAAAATTTAAAACCATGTCTAAATTGAGCAGCAGCTTAGGAGGCTGAGGCAGGAGGATTACAAATTAAAGCCAGCCTCAGCAATTTTGTGAAGCCCTGAGCAATTTAGTGAGACCCTCTCTCAAAATAAAAAAAAGGGTTGGGGATGTGGCTCAGTGGTTAAGATCCTGTTATTGTTTGAATGTGAGGTGTCCTCCAAAAGCTCACTTGTGGGCTGAGGTGAAATCATTGAGTTAGAAGAGCCTTAATCTAATCAGTGAGGTAATGTCTTTATAGGGGTTAACTAGCAACTGAGGAGTGGGTCACTGGGGGCATCTGGGGTATACACTGGTGTTTGGCTCTCTCTGCTCTATTTCCCCATGTGATGCCTTGAACTCCCAGCTCCTTGGAGCCATGCCTGCCATGATGTACAGCCTTACGTAGACCCCTGAGGAATGGAGCTGGCCTCCTATAGACCTCTGAAACTGAATCCCTAAATAAACCATTTCCTCCTAAAATTGTTTTTGTAAGGTCCTGGGGTCATAGCAGTGAAAAAACTGACTAAAGCAGAACCCCTGGGTTCAATCCCTGGTACCAAAAAAACAAAAACAAAAACCATAAAAGTCTAAATAATAATTTTAATTCTGAAGCTAGTTTCAGAATTTTGGGGGATTACAGGCAAACAAAGGCATGAGGACTGCAAATTTAAGGTCAGCTCAGCAACTTAGTGAGATACTTGGCAACTCAGCAAAACCCTATCACAAAAATGAAACATATGGGGCTGGAGCTGGATGGCTCAGTGGCTGGAGTGGTTGAGCGCTTGCCTGGCATGGGTGGGGATCCAGGCAGATGGAAAAATAAATAAAATTCTTCTTTTCTCTTTAAAAACAAAACAGCAGCAGCAACAACAAAAACAAACGTAAAAATGACCAGGGATGTAGCTCAGTGATAAACTGCTCCTGAGTTCAATTCCCAGTGCAGAAATCAATCAGTCAATCAAATAAATAAATACGTTTTGGGGGGGATTCTATGACATCTGTTTTTAGGGAAATCTCTATCTTTAGAAACATACATGAGAGTGGTAGAAACTATAAAAATTTGTAATAATTATACAACTACCTGCCAGAACTCATGACAAAAGCATTAATTCTTTCAACAATATTTACTGGGCACCTATTATGTGCTAGGTACTCTTTCAATGGTGGAATCACATGGGATTCTTATACTCATGGAGCTTATGCTTTTTTTTTTTTATTAAAGAAAGAGGGACAGTGAGAAAGAGAATCAAATTTTATTTAGTTTTTCATGTGGCTTTCATTGCTCCAACACTAGAGCTTATGCTTTAACACAGAGAAAAAAGCATTAAATAATTATATAAGTAAGAAAGAACTACAGATGTGATAGGTGACAAAATAAAAAACATGGTACGGTGATATCACATCATTAGGGCATCTGAACTAGCGTGGAGATCAAGGGCAGGCTGCCCTAGAAGGATGTGAAGGAGAAGTTGAGGAGTGTGTGCATGGAGGTATGTGTAGATCACGCTACGCAGCACCTCTAAAGCCATGGGAAGCCACCGGAGTATTTTAAGCAAAAGAGGTACATGACCACTTTTAAGTTTTGAAAAGGTCCCTTTGGGCTGCAAATTAGTAGTCTGGGAAAGGATGGTGTCCTGGATGGTGGTGGTGAATATGGAGAGAAAGGGAGGGACATAAAAGATAAAGTCAACACTCTTTGGTCATGGATTGGACACAAGCAGGAGCTGGGGACTAGTCACGGTTGACACAAAGGTTTCTAGCTTTTTGTACAACGGTACTATTTACCAAGTATGGGTTGAGAGCTGAGGGAAGGTCTGGGGTAGATCTATTTGTAGGGAACAGTCAAGTACCATTAATGGGTTAGGTATGAAAATATTTAACATGAATGCTCAATTCAATGACATGGAAGTAACAGATGAGAAAAAAATCCTTATGAAAGTGGGTAAGGAATGAGTGGGAAATGAGAAAACTGAGGCAGTACATACAGACCACTCTTTCAAGAAGAGGCTGGCTGTGGAAGAAGGGGGAGGGCACTGGAGCTAGAAGAAGCTTTGGGAAAGATGCGATTGAGAAGAAAAGGCTGAATACACAGAAGAAATGAACAGGATTAGATTTCTGAGAAAGTAGAAGGGGATGTAGAGGGTGAAGGCCTAGGAGAGAAACGTATTTTGTAAAAGCAGGAGAAGATGTGGAAATGGGGACCTTAGTTTGCTTGGTATTTCTATGCCTTTTTTTTTTTTAATTCAAAGGAATAAAGAAAAGAAAGCTCAAGAAACAGGATTATTTCAGGCTTCTCAGTTGATACTGTATACAATTAAGGTGGATATATAACTAAAGCATATGTTAGGTTAGAGTAAAGGAAAGGTATAAATGCACAGATTAAGTTCACAAATTTAGATGTATATTTTGTTTAACTCTGGATGTTCATTATGAAAACACAGGGCTGCTTCTCTTATCTGGAATAACTGCTGGATAATGAGACCTACCAGATATATTCTAGTTAAAAAACCTACCATCGTTCAATGTGTAGAGATGAGAACGTCCGTGAAGCTGCTTCCCGAGTTAGTAATTTGAACCCACACTGTGTGTCCCTGATTCCTTTGACACAAAGGAACCACACCAGAAAGTGGAACCCATACATGAGAAGAGTACGGAAGTAAGAACGCTGAAAACAAAGACAAAATATAAATGATTTTCCCATTCATCTGTAAGGGAGCCATTGAAAACACCTGGCTGCATACAGCTACACTTTAATATTCATCAACTGGGTAGGCCTTACATAAGGACATCATTGTTCCATCAGCTTCACCTGCAAAGTATATTAAAGGAACAGTCAGGACGCTTACTACCTAGAGCAGAGCACAGGTGCTGCAGAAGCAGTTACAGATTCCCTGGAGATTGAGTCAGACAAGACAAATCACTGGACCTGTGGGAGGCCACCGTTTTCACCTACCCGGAGAAACAGGTTTGTGGCTGCTGGGAGACATTTCATTTACCTATATATTTACCTATACATTTTTTTTGGTCTGGTATTCATTTTGGTTTCCAAAGAGGCCCAAGAATGTATTGGCAAAACACAACACTAAGATTTGAACATTTAATCTGATATCTAGCTAATGAGAATATTGATAAAAGTAGCACAGCAGAGTTGTCACAGAGGAAACACAACAGAAAAGAGTTTGAAACAAAAACCCTGTCTCTCTAATTAGGTATGACAGATATCTAATTAAATACATTTAAAGATCGAATTCTTTAATAATCTGGATATTGAACTTGAGTAGTTTTTTTTTTATTAAAAAGAGGAGGACAGTGAGAGAAAGAGAGAGAGAATCAATTTTTTTAGTTTTTCACATGGCTTTCGTTGCTCTGAAACTTAGTTGTGCATGTGGGTGCTGGGGTTTGAGCCTATGTACTCGCACATGCCGGGCAAGTGCCCTAACTGCTGCACCACCGCTCCAGCCTCAAGTAGTTTTTAATCCATCTGAGGATTCATTATTGTTATTAGTGATTATTATTGGTAGTTACAGGAAATAATAATCCATTACTCATTGAACACTGGAAACTTTAAAAATTAAGAATAAATACTAATTATCATTGTATTTAAGATTCATATTTAAGATTTAAAAAAACAATTTCTTAGAATGTTCTATAGTTAAGGTAATGGACCCATGGAAAGATGCATTGCTATGTGTGTGAACAACTGATTAAAGGTCTATGTGAAACACTTAATATCTTGTCTTATAAAACAGGGTAGCTTTCTCTTTTTGCTTTTCATAATTATAATCTTCAGTATCACTCTTCATTCACATGTCTTTTTCTATAATCATCAAAAGGAGTGGTAATACAACATAGTAGAAAAAGTATCACACTGGGCAGACCTGTTTGAATCCTGGCTCTGCTAAGGATTAGTAGGGAGACCTTGAGCAAGTTACTTCAGTTCTGTTTCCTCCTCTATAAAACGGACGGATGATGCCTACCTCACAAAGTTATCACAAGGATAAAATGAGATTATGTTAAAGCTGTCCGCCAAGTGCTTGTCACAGAGTTACAGGAAGTCAATAATGGTTTTATAAAGGAGAAAGCTTGATGGGTTGCCTTGCTATCCTCACTACAATTTCACTGTGTAATAGGTTAGGGAGGGAAGGGAAAATTAAATACTTTATCTAGAAAGTATGTAAAGCAAACTTAAGACAATGATCTAGCACTTCTTATCACCTAGAATCATTAAATATATTTTGATGTAAATTATGTCTTACCTCTCTAAGTAGATAGGGCAGAAACCTCATCTTAACATATTTTGGGAATCTCACAACAGCTTGCTCAATGCATTCCATATAAAATACTTCCAATAAATACTGGTTGACTGATAAAACCTCCAAAAGAGCATTTATGCTTAGGAAAGGAGCAAATAGAAATAAATAGAAAGAAAAGTAAAAATTAAAGGTAGAAAAACAATACCTATAAACTATTTTCCCTGAATGATTTTTAATGTGATTTGGGTAAGTTTATTCATTAGCAAATAAAAATACTCATGCCTGCTTTTATTTGGGTGCTGATTATTTTTGTTTTGTTTTAGGGTAAGATTTATTAAAATTAAGACATGTTGGGGAGTTCACATGGGGACCTTAACTTATTTAGCTTCTAACAAATGTAAAAGTATAAGGTAAAACACCAATAAGAGGGTCTTGCTTTAATTTTTACAACTTGGCTAAATATTTTAAAATTTAGAATACATCTAAAATACAGGATGGACTTATTTAGTGAAGTGAAGTTAACAAAGTCATAGAGTAGCATTACATAAACTTCTGAAATGGAGATTTACAAACATAAAGGAAAAAGACATTTCACTATTTTAAAATTAACAAAGCTATTAACAAAGTTTATGAAATGTCAAGGAATTCAAGTGAAATGTAAAGCTCACTGGTAACGTCATTATCTTAAAAACAAAAGACAGCTAATGGAGTCTACTTTTGAAACCTTTTAAAGTGATAAATTTGAGAATATCTGGACAACACAAATATACTGTTACACGGAACATGTGGGAACATGAGCACATCCAAGAAAGCTCGAGCACCCCACTGGCACTAGAGCAGCAACACAAATGATAAGACTAATGGAGTCTACGTATAGAAATATTTAGGGAACATATATCTGAATTCTATACAGTGAGCTACTGAGACTGCCATTTGATATTTTCATTAATTCTCTTACTCTCTCACTGTTCTCAGACTGATCACCACAAAAAAGGGCTTATGTTACCTACAGCAGATTAAGAGAAACAGAAGGCATACTGCAGTTTCCTGGACCTGAGACAGATGCGCGTCTTGTCTCCTGGAGGTGGATGACCTTTTGAGACAAGTTCAGTTCTATGAGAATAATCTGGGTTTCGATAGCAAGCCTACTGGGTTGCTATTTATAACTGTAAATTTCACCGACAGTGGACAACTGCTGCTCTCTAGTGAGTGGCCCAGGTTATCCTTTCTTTCTATAGAGTAGTAACCAATTCTCTTGGGACCTAAAACATTAAATCAATCCTTAGGCTTTAGAAAAGGAGAAATGGATGGATGGATGCAAGATAAATTATGAATATACAGATCCTGGGATAGATTCCTTAGTCTGGCTATAAGTAGTGGGAGCTAGAAGATTTATATTAAAGCACAGTCCATTTAAATACTATTTCAATGAAAACTCCAAAGTGTTTTCAACTGTTGTTAAGTTTTAAGTAAAAAGCATTTATATCATTAAAAACAATACCCAAACACAGTTCCTTTGTACTGCAACCAACAACAAATTCAGGGGCCAGTCCTTTCCTGCCTAGATTACTTCAATTGTTCCCTAACTTGTCTCTTGCTTCCTATGTCTCCAATCTGTTTTCCTTCACCAAGTAGGGTATCTCTTTTCCCTCCCATTAATATATTTTTTTTTAAAAAGGAAAAAAAATATTCACAAAACCTTTAAAATAATAGTCTATTATAGGACTGAAGAGGTGGCTCAGTGGTAGAGCGTTTGCCTAGCATGGGCAAGGTCCCAGGTTCAATCCCCAGATCTGCATACACAAATATATAAGGAAAAACAACAAAGATGAAAAAAATTAACTCTTTAAAAATTATAAAAATGACTTATTTTTGTTTGAAAAAACAAAGTTTTAGTTTCACAAAGATACTGTTTTTTTGAAACAACATATTCTGCTTTTTCACACAATCTAATACTTCAGTAACTTCTCATATTATGAGATAGTCTCCATCATTGGCAGCATTTATCGGCTGTGCATTTCATGCAGGAGACGTAAAACTATGATTCCTATTGTGGGAACTTAGTATGTTATAATTTCTTTATTTTATAATTACAAATAATGTATTGAACATCTTGGACATACATTTTTTTTTCTTTTCTTTATTCCCTATGCACCAGTAAACATAAAGTAGGACTAGATATACTCTTCATTACAAATTTCTAGGAGTGTGATATTCTCTAAACTTAACAAATTAACTTTTTTCAAACACCAATGAGGATTTATTGGGTACACAGAAGGCTGAACTAGATGCTGAGGATGTTAAAATAATTGATTTTGAAAAAACGGGGGATGAGTCTATATTTCTATATTTATGCATAATCCTTAAGAGGGTTTGTGACTCTGTCCTTAGAGTCACAAATACTGAAAAATATTAGAATTCCCTCATATTTTATTTGAAAATTGTAGCATTGAGGGGGAAGGGCCAACTTTTTATTCCAATGGTTTTCAAAGTCTAGTGTGCATAAAGGTGACTTGGTAAGCTGCTAACAATGCAGACGCCCAGTACCAAACTATAGACTGACTTAGTGTGACTGACCTGGCCTAAACATATGCATTAAAATATCTTCTCCAAATAAATCATTTCTGCCATGCATTGAACAATATTGCATTAAAATCTAGTCTACCAGTCTACTCTATTAGATAAGGAACTGAAAATACAATGAATAATTTTTGGGTTCAATACACGAGACCTACAAAGGTGAAAAAAATGATTAAGACTTAAAACAAAAACACAGAATAATTCCTTAAAGATATTTTCCCTTTCACATTAGTCTAGATTTTCTAGCATAACCTACAAAATGAAGAAATTAACATCTTCAGTGATACATTTTTCTAAAAAGTACAGCCAGGAATTTGAAAAATTTTAAGGCAAAGTACTTTTCTAACATAAAGTTAAAACAAAAAATATTTACACTTCAAAAGGATCTCAAAATTCAGTTTGAGTATCACTTATTTAAAACATTTAGAACCAGAACCGTTTCATATTTTATCAGATTTCAGAATATTTATATATACATAATGAGATATTTTGGGGGATGGGGCTTAAGCCCAAATATGAAATTAATTTGTTTCATACAAATCTTATACATAGAGGCTGAAGGCAATGTAATGCAGTATTTTAATAATTTTGTTTATGAAACAAAATTTCATCTAGTGGAATTTCCACCTGTGGCATCATGTTGGTGCTCAAAGTTTCAGATTTTGGGTTTTTGGGATAAGGATGCTCTACCTGTATAACTCAAGGATCAAGTATGTCAGTATGAGAAAAACTAAAGGCAAATTGATCCAAAAAATGCATCATTTAGAAAAGTCTGTTTTATAGTAGCACTGGATAAGAATACTTTGTCTTAGAAAAACAAAATAAATAATTGCTTATATCCTAAGTTAAAATGAAATCTACATCCTTCTTATATACTCTAAAAAAATCAACTCTGAAATGTGTTCATCTTTCATAAACTTTATGAAAGTTTAAATGAGGTTGAAGGGAACCTCATTTTTAAGAGATTAAACATAAAAGCCTATTTCTTGTCAAAAGTACTTGTAAAAAGCAGGTAGGGAGACCTGCTGATCCATGTCAATTACTGAAAAATCTCACCTGTGCAATTGATTCTTTTTCCAAATGTGCTCGAGATCCACATGCAATAGCCATTTGATCCTGAGAGAAAAAGCAGTAAAATAGTTTTTTTTAAGTATGTTATTTATTTTCAATGTAAATGTCTCATTTTTAACATTTTAAAAAAAGTAATATTAAAAATCTTTTAAAAGTTTATTGAAGAGCTCAGGATATGCATAGCTTTGAGAAGTCCCATTATACTTAACTAAGAGGACAATGATTTTGACCTGCATAGGGCTAAATATAAGAAGAAAGTGTAAGTTTAAAATTTGCATTTTAAATGGTATTTTTTCTTGAATAAAAATATATCAATAATATTGGAGAGAAAAAAAATGAGTGGTATTAGAAAGGGTTATCTATAAATGGTTATCTATAACCTATAAGCTATATCTATAACCTATAACCTATAATTATCTATAACCTATAACCTATATCTAGATATAGATAAAATATACCTATATTTATATCTATAAAAGGATTATCTATACCCTGCAAATCCAAGATTAGCAATTAAAAAAAGACTACAAATATAATTTAAAAGAGTAAGTGGACCCCAAATGGCCACACATATAGACATAATAATCAGAAGATATAACGGAAGAAAAGTCAGCATTTATGATATCAATGAAAAAGAAAAATCCAGAAGTAAATTTGTAGACTCATATGACCTATCCAAATTGAACCAAGAAAATATAGCAAACTGAAAGAAGGCAATATAAAGCAATTATATTAAAGTAATAAAGAAAGTTTTGCAACAAAGAAAAGCCCAGTACCAGATGGATTTCCAGCTGAGTTCTACTAGACCTTAAAAAATATAATGTGCTAGGTGTGGTGGCACATACCTCTCAACCCAGTGACTCTGGAGGCTGAGGCAGAAGGATTGCAAATTCAAGGTCAGACTCAGTAATTCAGTGAGATCCTCAGTTTAGTGAGACTGTCTCAAAAACTAATAAGAATTGGGGATATAGCTCAATGGTAGTGTCCCTAAGGTTAATTCCCAGCACCACCACTACTACTATCATTACCATCAACCAAAACTAAAAGAAAAAGAAGAATTTATGCCAATATACTCAATATTAAACAGAAAGGGAGGGAACAATTCTAATTTCATTCTATGAAGCTAGTATCACTTTGATACCAAAACAAGATATAGACATATGAAGGAAAGAAAACTACAGACCAATATTCCTGATTAACATACATGCAAAAATCCTTAACAAAATATTAGCAATAAGCTTTCAAAAGTGTATTAACAAGACTAAATAGCATGATCAAGTTAGTTTCATCTGGAGACATGAGCTTGGTTCAATCTACACAAATCAATAAATGTAATTCATCACATAAATAAAACTAAGGACAAAAATCACAAAATCATCTCTATACATACAGAAAAAAACTGCTGACAAAATTTAGTACCTATTTATGTTAAAAACACTATAGAAACGAGGTATAGAAGGAACTTACCTCAATATGATAATGGTTACACAGGGCAAGCCCAAAGCCAATATCATACGAACAAAGAAAAACTGAAAGCATTTCCTCTAAAATCAGGAACAAGATATGATGTCTATTCTCAAGGACTATTCAATATAGTCCTTGGAATTCCAGCCAGAGCAATTAAGCAAAAAAAGAAAATTAAAAGAATACAAACAAAAAGGAGTTAAATAATCTCTATTTGTTGATGACAGGATCCTATACTTAGAAGACTTCCAGAGCCAATAAACAAATTTACCCAAGATCAACATACAAAAATCAATAGCTGGGCTGGAGCGGTGGCTCAGTGCTTGTGGTGCTTGCCTTGCATGCACAAGTCCGCAGGTTCAAACCCTAGTACCACATACACAATGAGATGTCAGAGCAATGAAGGCCAAATGAAAATTAAATAATATTCTCTTTCTCTGTCTCTCTCATTAAAAAAAAAAAAAAATCAATAGCTTTCCTTTGCACCAATAATTAACCTGCTGAGAAATCAGGAAAATTATTCCATTCACAATAGCCTCCCCACACTGAAAATAAAATACTTGAGAATTCATCTAGGCAAGGAGGTGAAAGACCTCTAAAATAAAAATTATAGAACAATGAAGAAACTGAAGACGACTTTAGAAGATGAAAAGAGCTCCCATGTTCTAGGACAGGCAAATTGTCAAAATGGTCACCTGCTCAGATGTGTTCTCCAGATTCAGTGTGATCTCCGTAAAAATAACAACGACAGTCATCAGAGAACTGGGTGTGGGCAGGAGTCCTAAAATTCTTATGGAAGAATAAAAGACCCAGAAAAGCCAAAGTAATCCTGAGCAATCAGAGGGATGCTAGAGGCACCACAATACCTAAGCTGCTGTAATAAGGGACTCCCTCCACACCCACCCTCCCCCCCCCACAAGTACTGTGGATTAAACCCATGGTCTTGCACATAATAGGTAAATTCTCTACTACTTGCTACATCCCTAGTTCTGGAGTTACAGTAACAAAATAACTTATATATACAACAATAATGCAAACCAAAATAATAATCATAGACCTGAGATGAGTAGAGCAAGTGGACTCAGGGAGGGAGAAGAGGAGCAAAAGAGAAGAGACCAGGAAATGAAATTGATCAACTTATGCTATGTTTATGTATGAATATGGCATGATGAATCCCACTATTACATAAAATTTTACACCAAATAAAAACCATGTAAAACATATATACCATGGAATTTTATACAGCAACTTGAAACAATGATATTGCAGCCTTTGAAGATAAATGGATGGCTATGGAAGAAATTATGCTTAGTAAAATCAGCTTAACCCAGAGATCCAAGGTTCGAATGTCTCCACTCATCTGTGGCCATTCAGAAAAGTGGTCTATTATCATGTGTTAAGTCCAGATAAGGTGTAATGTTATACAGCCTAACACTTTTTTAGAGATATTGTGGGTAAGGGAAGGGAGAGGTACAGGTGGAAAATTGGGGGACACTCCTGGGGGTAAATCTAGTATCCAGAAACTATACACATTTTATATTATTTTGTTAAAAATTTGTATGGTTGTTCAAAAATAAATATAAAAATTAAAAAAAAGATGTAAAAAAATCAAGATAATTCTGAGTGAAGATGAGCTAGACCCAAAGAACTTAAAAATGTATTGTAAAATTACAATAATTAAAACTAAGATGCTGGAATTTGAATAGACAAATCTATGGACCAGAACAGAAAGGCCAAAAGACACATGCAAAAAAATCATATGAGAACCTAAAAATATCATTAAGATATTTTAAATCAGGGGGGAAAAGATGAACTGAAAAATGGTGTGGGATATATCATAAGGCAATTGGAAATCAAATAAAACTGGACCTGAACCGCTTAACTGCTTGGGTATATTCTAAATATGTAGAATATTTCGCTATGAAACATCAGAAATCATTTCATAAATGATCTAAAAAAAGGCACAAGTACACAAAATCTCAGAAAAGACATCAATTTGATAATAAAATTTTGAAAAACTGTCATGATGCAAAAACAACTAAAATCTAACCATTTTCAAAGTTAAAAGAGATATTAGAGAAAATATTAGCAATTTATGTTACAGACAAAAATTTCCAAAGTGCATTAAGTGCTTCTACAAATTATTACTTTGCAGTACTGGGGACTGAACTCAGGGATTGCTCTACCAGTGAGCTATTCACCTAGTCCTTTTAAAATTTAGGGGCTGTAGCAGTGGCTCGGCAGTTGGAGCACTTGCCTGGCATGTGCAAGGACCCAGGTTCGAACCCCAGCACCACATACAAAACTAAGTGTCAGAGACACCAAGGCCAGATGAAAAAATAATAATTGATCCTCTTTTCCCTCTCTCTCTTCTCTCTTAAAAAGTAAATTTTTATTTTGAAACAGTTAAATTGTCCAGGCTAGCCTAGAACTTATGATCCTCTTGCTTCAGCCTCCTGAAGAGCTATGATTACACTTGTGTGCCACTGCGCCCAGTGCTTCTGCAAATTATTAAATACCCCAAATTACAGCTGGAAAAGAGGTGAAGGCTCTGAATAGATAGTTCAGAGCAGACAAAATGAAAACCAGTCTTAAACAAAATAAAACATCTTCAATTACACTTATACTAAGAGCAAGGCAAACAAAATCCATCAGTTTTTACAACATTGTGTTTGCATATTTCTATAAGAAACATTTGTCAAAATTAAAAATAAACTGAACCACAAGGTTAATATTTCAATGTTAGCTACCGAACTGGACATGAAGCTGTGAAAGAATGAAGTACTTTTATGTATAAATATGATTCCTTCTCCAAGAAACATAGTTAAATATAATCAAGGCAATAATGTATATGAAAGCAGGAGGATTGCAAGTTCAAAGCCAGTCTTACCA